>CAIGRM010064076.1:0-18730 GCA_903798335.1 Fraxinus albicans
TAAGGCCCGTTTGATCTCCATTATTCCAAAATATTGTGTGCTACAGTAAAATTCTTCAGCACACATTCATCTAATAAAATATTTTACACACAAACCAATAAAATTACTTTAAATTTTAACACATTCTCCAAAAAATACTATTTAATACTTTATTTCTTCTACAATAATGGGAGACAAACACACTAAAGTATATGTTGTCATCACGTAAAATTGAGTAATGTGATTTAACTTGATTGAGTTTACCATCCCAGTCTAGATAATGTTAATGTGACATTAAATGATATGTGAAATTAAATAAGTCATTTATTTCCACCTTTAATTTGGTCTATCATCTAGATTGTGATTGTAATCACAAGGGAATTACATAGTATTATGGATAATGAGTAAATTTTGTGAAGTATAGATAAAAATAAAGTTTGATCAGAATAAGCAATATCGATCAGTAATTGAAAACTAAGCCAGCCATATGTTACTCATTATGTACGCTTTTTCTCAAATTCCTTTGTCAAAAAGGATAATTGCTAAAAAGGCAAAGCTCGTTGCAATTTAATAGGTCGTAGAACGTACAAGTAAAAATGGTGGATTACGAGTCAAAAGAGAGCCAAAATAGGTTGGGACTCGAGAAATCGTTCGATAAAGAAGAAATTGAAGAGAATAAAGAGATAGTTGTTTCGTCCTAGGAATAATATACCAACAAGAGCTTAAAACTATTAAATTCGAAATCGAGGCTATCCTTCAACCAACATTAGATTTTGGATTTATACCTTTATAGAAATGTTAAAGATGAGATTTAAATGGTATACACATATTACTATTTAATGACTTAAACTTCCAATAAAAATAAAGTTCAAGTCTCGTGGCTGTTGTTTATGTACGATTATACACGTGTCAAGCTATTAATGGACGCGAATATAAAACTTAAATGATATAATTTGTTTTATATTAAAAAAAGGAAAAGCAAAAAAGGTTTAAATAAGAGAGAGAATGAGAGGAAAATGGAATAATTGGGTGTAAAGCACCCATACTAAGATGAAATGGGTCCCACATCGCATGGCTATCATAATAGCACGTTGACTTCCTTTAGATTCTCATTGCACGTTCAATTTTTGTAAATACAAAATTTTTAATTTGTCATTATACTTCAATCTCTATCACATTTTTTTGTTATTATGGGTCATTATACTTCAATCTCTATCACATTTAGTCGTTATTGTTTTTCAAATTTATGGAAATTGGTTAGTTGATAGCGTATTATAACTAATATTTCACGTAGTCGTTATACGGTACCAGAAAATGAAAATGATAGATGAGAATTACTTTTTTCGATGTGAAGCAGTGATAAGATAACAAATCACATGAAAAATTTGTTGAGCATGACTATCGATTAAAATAATTTTCATTCATTTGAAATATAGCAAGTGATCGAGTATTGATGTTTAAAATTAAATTTGAATTTCAATAATCTACTTGAAACTAAACATACATTTAGGGATCCAAAAATTCGAGCGGGATTTCAAATTGGTCATTAAATCGATTGTGTGACACATTTAGCATCTGTTTAGTAAAGATTATTTAAAACTTATTTTTTTTTTTTAAATTCGTTTTCAATCATGCATTATCCAAAAAACCATAACTTTACACGTGATCCGTGACTTTTCCCCATTTTATAGTTGCATATTTTTCATAAATTTATTTTTAAAAAATCTACATCAGACTGACTTTTAGAATTCGTTTGGCATGATTTTTACTTTTACTTCACGTAGAAGAACTTTTTGAGAAAACTACCTTCATTTTAAAAAAAAAAAAAAAACTAAATTCTAAAAGAGCTTCCTATTCCCAAAAAAAATACGTTTAGATGAAGTCACATTGATCAATTTTCTTTAAAAATTCTTATAACTAGAAAGAGCACTTTCATAAAATTAGTCAAACGCGTTAAAATAAACTTTTGGGTTTTAAAAAATCTTCTTGACTTCTTAAAAGCCATGCAAAACGGGCCCCTAGTCGTTAACTTATGTTACACAACTAGTCCTCTACTAACGTTAATCACATATATGACACACAAGTCACAAGTTGTTGAACTTTCATGTCTAGGCTCTTGTTTTTAGTCTCGTCAAAATGTTTGGCCGAGATATATGTTGAATAAATGTAACTTTTTTCGTAAGAATCACATTTTATTTTAAAGAAATTCGATCCATACTATCAAAGAAACTGGCAGAACAGCAGAGTAATCAATTATATAACATAGTCTTTGTTCGATGAACATTTTTTTACCAAAAAGTAAATTTAAGAAAGAAAACGTGTGGAATCCGCGTCCACGCGCCTGCACACACAAGACTTTCTCTCTCTGGAGTCCAAAAACAAAAGAAAAGTGATGCTCTTCAAATTCTGTAAATGATTGAGTAGAGCCGCACCCTCTGCGACTGCCATGGCCCCCTTCCCTCGTTCAATGGTTGGTTCCTTCTGTCTCTTTCTTCTTTAATTTATAATTTATCAATGAGCTTTTCTTGTTTATATGCATCTTTATTTTGTATGTATAATCTGGAAATTGATGAATATGATCAGGGTCTTCCGTTAACTTCTTCTGCATATTGATTTTGTTATTTGGAAGTTTCATATTAATTGGCTATATCTCTCTCTGTTGAGTCGTTAGTTTTAAAGTCCCCCTTTTTTAAATAAATCTTTACATGGTCATTTTGTCGTCTGAATTTACGGTAAAGTGATTTTCTGATGGATTCTGTTTGTTAGTGCCAATTTATTGGTTTCAGCGACATAGATTTGGATTTTGCGTTTGATTAATTAAACTTTCATTGAAGTAACTTATTATTGTTTTTGGGTTTCTTTTTTTTACTTAATATTGATGATTATGATGAGGGTCTTCGATTTAGCTTCTTCCGCATATTAATTTTGTTAGTTGAGAAATTCACGTTAATTAGTTCTCTCTCTCTCTCTCTCTCTCAATTTAGGTTTTTTCTATGTCATCCTTATAGAAGGACCCTTTTCTTAAAAAAAAATGTACATGGTGTTCAATGAATTTGCAGTCACGTAAATTTTTCTGATTTTTTGGTTTTAGAAAAATGGTTTCTGATTTTGCATATGATTAATCTTTCATTTGATGTAACCTATTATTGTGTGGGATTCAGGAAAAAAAAATATTGTAATATGTGGGTTTCTTCTTTGGTTATGATTATATTATGCTCGTTGTCATGCCCTTTTACCACAAAATATGTTTGGTATCATTATATAAGAAATTGATCCCGAAATTTGTGTTTTGATTTTAAAATTTGTCTGCACCCTCTTGTGTTATTTCATTCTTTTATATTTTGATGGTGCCTACGCTCGGTGGATCTTTTTTGTACAAAATGGAAGATTAGTGGTTTAAACTATTTGTTCTTATGTAACTGTGAGATGCCATCTTTTACTTTTTTGATTATGAATCCTGAATGAAACTATTTGCCAACTATATTACCCGTTGCCTAAGTGCCTCTTTTGCACTGTACATGTGCTGAGAGCACATTATTCTAGTTTTGAAACTCATATTCATAAATTCTTTAAGATTGTGGTTGTGAATTCAACACAATTACACTAGTTACATAGTGTTTTGTTATAAAGGATTCTTCTGCCTCTCCCTCAATAATTAGTTTGATGCTCTTAATTTATGTAGTAATGTTTTATTGCATTGTTGTTCCAGAAAGGGTCGGGGCTGTGCATATGGCCAGGGATGAGACAGCTTTGTCTGAGAAAGACTCTTGTGTATGGATTTGTGAGGCTCTTATCAATGCCATTCAAGACCTTGCGGGGAGTTAGCCAAACAATTGGAGGAGTTTCTAATTTTTGCAGCATCACCAATATGTCATCCACTTTGCAAATTGAGCTGGTGAGCAGATGTTTTGATGAAAGACTAATTACAGAACTGTAACAATAACTCGGAAGGGGGTTTGGAAAGTAAATATAGTGGCCAAGTTGAATTAAAACTTTCCATATCACTGTTTTCTTATTTATTCATTGAACCACGGCTGAAGAGCTCAGTTACTTTACATGACGGTATATTATACATAAGTGAAGTTCCACAGCTAAGGTACTACTAAGCTATCTAGTTCTGAGTTCAGAATCACTGGAGCTGAATTTCACTTACATCTGATGTAGTTTCCTCAATAATGTTGATTGCCAGTTTGGAACTGCATATTATTATTTTTTTACGCTCAGAAATTGTTCTCGTCCTCAATTCTGTACTCCTTTTTAGCACAATACTTTTTTTTTGTCATGAAATGTATACATAAAGAATTAAATGTGGACAAATATCATGCATTACAAGTATCATGCATTACAAGTTTCAACTAAATATCATGGACAAATATCATGCATTACAAGTTTCAACTAAGGTAATGAGCTCATCTATTATGTGGGGTTGAACCCGTGACTGTTCTTTGTAACTGGTACTATATATGACCTCTTATCATTTGCATTATGTAATGCATGAAGCCTAACTGGTACTATGTATGACCTCTTATCATTTGCATTATGTAATGCATGAAGCCACAGAAGTAGCTTGCATGAATTATCCTTATTCAATTTGGTCTTTTTCTTTATTTCAGGTGCCCTGTCTTGAAGATAACTATGCTTATCTTTTACATGACATGGATACTGGGACAGTTGGAGTGGTTGACCCATCTGAAGCAGTACCTGTTATAGATGCATTGAATAGGAAAAATTGGAATTTGACTTACATCCTGAACACTCATCACCATTTTGATCATACTGGTGGAAACATGGAGTTAAAAGAAAGGTACGGCGCAAAGGTATGAAAATTTTACCTTCTGTTACATCTGACCATTTGTTTGAGCTGAAATATAGGCGCATCTATGTGTGCATGCTCGTTAAGGATTTTGAAACATATGGTTTTGTATTCTGTATTTTTATTACTATTCCATGGGAATTTTATAAAAGTGGTTCAATCCTATTAGATTTCCTATTTTGCTGCATTCGATCTAATAATCTGGTCGTGTCAGAATGTTTAACAATTGCCCCCACAAATTAAACTGCCAGCATTAAGCTGGTTGTTCTTCTTAGTTACGTTTTGTACTCTGTATTTTTATTACTATTCAAGGGAAATCTTTGGAAAAAGTAGTTCACTCCTATTAGATTGTCAACTATGAGCTGCATTCGATCGACTAATCTGGTTGTGTCTGAATGACTGAATGTTTAACATTTGCCCCCACAATCTAACTGTCAGCCTTAAGTCGGTTGTCCTTCATAGTTCTGTAGTGGTTGGAGCTTTACAGGGTTATTTGTCCGCCTTCATGTGAGAGCGTAGTATTTTTGTATGTTCCACCACGAGAAATGTATTTCTCATCTTTCATCCATGCCTCCGTGGCGATATGGAGAGAGAGTTTTCAATTGACAACTTCGTTGTTTGTCCCAATGCTTGGGACATTGAATCGATAGCCTATGTCAAGTATTCTAATGTGAATGGGGTGTGCTAGAGTTAACTAGCAGTCGTGGTTGCTAATTTCCATCTATGATGTTTTATGCGTTCAAAAGGTTGACTCCAGCGGAAATTTGGACATACTGTGATAATAATTGACTGTGTTTGATATTGACTAGGAACTAGGAATGACCTGGAAAAGACATTGCATTTGGACTTCTGAAACCATTTTGTTAAACTGACTAAATAAAAAGACTGACAGTCATGTCCTAGAAACAACCTTCGCCCCGGCTCCAGAGAGAGCAAGAAAGGTAAAGTGGTGAACCTCTTACATGATAGCTACAGCCAGGGAATATATACTCTGTGGATGGGTAAAGGGAGTAAGATATTCTCAAATGGTTAACTAGAACGTGGCTGATCTGCCACTTTTCTTTTCTTTAGGGTCATTAGTTACAGACAACGAAATAGATTGACAAATTAGTAATAAGGGCTGCATTGCAGAAAGTATCTGAATGTGCTGAGATAATATGGACTGTGAGACCTGAATTGAGCACTTAAAAATTCTGTATAATTGTAGTCTATTTTAGGACATCTAAAAATATGTTCATACTGGAGTGTCATTTGTCTGTGTGGTGCAGTTAAGATGCTTCAAGAGTTTGAATTTCCTGTACTCTATACATTTTGAAGCTGGGAGCTGTTTGGCGGCTAAGAAATGGAACAATTTATTCTTGAACAGGATCCCTTGGGGTTATAAGTTAGTTGGGTTCTGATCAAGGGATGATGTAGGCTTGACTAAGCAAAGATCTAATGTGATACCTGTCCCCTTGTTAAATAACTCCTTAGACCAGCAGGTTCCTTTTTGGGGTCTGTTCCTTCTTTCTTTCCTGTGGTATTTAGCATTACTCCCCGACTGTTGGCATCTTTGATAAAGGGATGCTTTTATATCAACTATTACTTTGGATTTGTTAGCTTGTTGTTTACCACTGCCGTGAAAAGTGTAGAGCTGCTTTTGCTTTAGGACAGAAACCAAGATTCATCAATTTTATTCAATATTGAAGATAAGTGTGTAAATTTAACATTAATAGTTTTAAACCTTTCTTCTCTAATTTCTCTTCATAAAATCTTTTTATGAGGGTTTCAATCTTCTGCGTATGTCCTTGTAGGTGATTGGATCAGTAGTAGACAAGGACAGAATACCTGGCATAGATATCACTTTGAATGACGGGGACAAATGGATGTTTGCAAGCCATGAGGTGCTTGTGATGGCAACTCCTGGTCATACACGAGGTTGTGTTCAATTATTTGCTTTCCATGCATAATGCTTTTGATGTGCTTTATGATTTTTTATTTTTTACTCTGGATAGGTCTATTTGAGGGAGTAAGTTATGTATGTTAAGCTCTACATTATATTCCTTTACTGTTGGAATCTAGGTATATCTGAAATAACTTTTGCAACTTAAGTCTAGTATTACCATTTTTTAGACATTTTTCTTTTCACTTCTTTTTCTATAAAAAGGCCATGTGACCAAAAGAAATAAAAATTTAGAAGCAAAAGATTCAGTTTCTCGAGGGTTGGAGAGCTCTAGGATCTCCTCATCAGATATCCACATGCTATTTATAAACTTTTAAGCCTCTTTCCATCTTTCACAAGGTAGTGTGCACACTTGTTGCTCTCTCCATCGACATTCACATGTTTGCTTGGCTATATTATTGCCTACAGCCTTCAGATCTTCAATTAGATGCCCAGAAGGATAAGACTGGGAGTCAGCTTCCATTATTTGATCAGTTTCTCTGAATCAATTTCTATCCTAAGAACTCTAATTTCTCAGTCCATCTACATTTCATATTACTGGTCTAGGTCCACATCTCTGTCTGTTCAACTGATTCAGAATTATCCCATGGCAGTTGCCATCAGTGCTGAACTTGTGCCACATGCATGGAGGACCCTTTCTATTTGACAAGGCCTTTTGTCTTGCACTGGGGGACCTTCTCTTTGTCCTGAAGCAAAACATGTAGTCTTGAAATATAACATCTTTATCTTTCAAATGCCTTTCCATTATTGACTTCTTTTAAAATTGCCTACTTAAAATTTTCCATACTGATTGTTGGCTATTTATTCAAGTTATTCTCCACTTCTATTTTTTAGTTGTATAAAAATTATTTCCGTTGCGGAAGTTTTAGAATAATCCTGAAGTGGGCATAGGGTTTCAAGAGTTGGCATTTCATTCCAATTCCGGCTTACAACTGCACAAGGGTGTAATTCAAGATTTGCAAATATATGGTTGTCTCTTGGCAAGAACGGCCTGGTATCTGTCTAGGAGGCTGAGGACTGCATCTGCATATGCTTTACTAAAGAAATGAACTTTGATAATTGAAATTTATTAGAGGCTGGATTACAACTGAAAGATGACTATACTCAGCCGAGGACACAGACCAAAGTGCACAAGAAGCCAATGAAGCGAGAGGAAGGCTGATAAATAGGAATAAAGCATTTTGGAAATTCCCATTACAACTTGACATGAATAAGATGAATAAACATTGCCATACATTAAAAATAAATAAATAATCAATGGATATTAATATGGGATTTCATATGGAATAACTTAGACACTTGATTTGTTATAACGCATATTTATTTTCAAAAATCAAACTGGTGAATACATTTTTCTACCAAAATGATTATATGAAAAAAGCAGTTATTGTGTGATATTTTCCTCGGTTTGATTCCATAGTACTGACCTAATCATAAAACATGGTCCACCTTGCAAGCAGGCCATATTAGTTTCCACTTCCCTGGATCAAAATCAATTTTTACGGGAGACACATTGTTCAGCTTATCATGTGGCAAGCTTTTTGAAGGAACTCCACAGCAGGTATGTTATGATATCTATTAAAATAATGATTTTATTCTTTTGCGTGCTGTGAAAATTTTCATTTACATCATCAAACTTGTGTTGTAGATTTATTATTTACATTGACTTCCATCAACAGTAGCACGATCCACTTGTTCCGTATTAGTCCCTAGTGCTCCAAGTTTTTGTTTTTGATTTTAAGTGAGTTTCCGGAATCATTGGTTGAACATGGATTTCCAGGGGATTCAATTTATTAAAATGGAAAAAGAATTTATGATGGCCGAGCCCTGCTCTGAGCTTTGTGGGTAATTTAGGTGAGACCTTCTATGTGGTTTTTCAAAAGCTATGGAAGCATGCTTTGATTTTTCTTTGTAAACCAATTAAAAGGGGAGATATGTCATGATTTTGCATATTTGCGAAATGCAGTCGTAAATAACTATGGGGAAGATGTTAAAAGTCCAGCAAGTAAAAGATACAGCTTCAGAAGAAGAAAGGGTGGGTTGGGTCTCTTTCTTTCGTTTGTTTTTGTTTTTTTCCCCTTCTTTATAACTTTCAAAGCAGTTTGTAGAATAATCATGTCTTTCGTGAAATGGTCAGCTATTGCACCTATCTTATAGAGGAGTAAATCCTTCATTTTGATGTTTCAAGTTTGTAATTCCGTAACACGCTGTTCCCAAGAGTTATGACAAAATTTTCACAATAAGCACCTGTTTCGTGCACATTATTTGTCGAAGAATGCATTTTTTTGTTTGATGTGATATGGGAAATATGTGGTTGAAAAAGAAGGAAAAGTTATGGATGTGATGGAAAATATTATATTATTGAAAAATGTGTGGTTAAAATTTAAAAATGAGTAGAAGAATGAGAATGGAAACAATAATGTGGTTCAAACAGGGGCTAAATGTTTGTGGACTATCATGCAAAATCCTAAATAGTAATAATGTGGGCTTTGTGGCTAAAAACTGAAGTCAAGCTTGATAACTTTTTAATTGATGACAGCGAATTCTGAGCACATATTAGTCTTCATTTACCATCGCCACAAGTCAGTGTATCATCAGTTCATATCTCTCGAGTCTCAGGGGCTTCTGTCATGCTGTGTTACTTTAAAAAAACATGGAATTAGCGTGTATGATGTGTATATTTTTACTTCTTTGCTTGAAGTAGAAGTCTTTTTATCGTCCACTACACATGATTTATATACTCAAACCATTGTTTGAATCAATATGACTTGTATTAGAATTTAAGATATCTGGGTATGTATATAATTATGAAAAGCTTTAAATTTTGATAAATGACATGCTTAAATTTCTAGATATATTTAAGATGCTTTCTTGCTATTGGAGGTGAAATTAGAGTTTTGATCGTCTTCAAAAACATTTTGAAGTGTGATGATGACTACTCATTGTGTTTGTACCAGATGCTTTCTTCCCTGAGGAAGATCACGTCACTGCCAGATGATACAAATATATATTGTGGTCATGAATATACATTGGTAAATTCACAATTAGCATTCAACGTTCTTTCTCTTTTCATATTTCACAACATTCTTAAACCAAGACCTTCTTATGGCCCTAAATTATTGGCTTGTTTTGACAGAGTAATTCAAAATTCGCCCTATCAGTAGAACCTGGGAATGAAGAATTGCAGTGTTATGCTGCCCAAGTAGCCCATCTCCGCAGCAAGGGCTTGCCTACGGTACTATCTGACTTTCTTAAATTTTATGGAATTGAGCATGGGACATGTAATGCTTGCATTCATGATAGGAAATTTTAGATGTTATTCACATTTATTGGCCAGTTATTGTCATATTATGTGTGTGTGATGGTCACATACACTGGTAAATTCGCCTCAAATTAGAACTTGCGTTCCTAGTTAAAGTAACTATGGGCAGTTTGGCAAGCCTTTGAAAAGTCAAAAGCTGCTCGTGAGACTAAGAACCTGCTTTCGGAGGAGTTTGGATAAGTTTTTGGAGGTGCTATGTTTGGCTAGAAGAGATTAGAGGAAGTTGATATAAAATAACTTTCTATGGAGGCTTTTCTACAAGAAATATAAGTCTTGCCAAATGGGCCTTACACAACTAGAGCAACTAACAAGATGGCATTAGTAGTTGTTTTGGGGTTACTAAAGGAGATGAAAGAGATTTTTTCCATTTTTGTTGAGAGATTATATGGAAAATTTTCATTTTTCAAGTTATCCTTCATTATTTGATCTTTCTTATAATATTGTTTTGCCATCTTGTTTGTTATGCCCTGTAAGTTTTCTTCTTCATAAAGTAATTGTCATTGATGTTTTGCAGATCCCTACTTCACTAAGAAAGGAGAAGTCATGCAATCCTTTCCTTCGAACTTCGAGCAAAGTAATCCGGAAGTCATTGAACATTTCCGAGTCAGCAGACGCAGCCGAAGCCTTGGGCGTCATCCGCAAAGCCAAGGACAACTTTTAGGTTCAGCTCAGAAATATGGATTGCTTGTATGACTGTCGATGATCGGCGTGGAAGTTCTGTGTGCTGTCCATCGAGCGAAGATGACTTTCGGCATACATACATTATGCCTTAGCCCTTGTGTATAGATAATAAAATTGGCAGATCCTTGGACACACCGAATTTCGTCCATTACATTTTGTAGAGAATTGCTATGAAATATTTGTTTTTGGGATCACTTTGATGATTGATTTAATCCTTCGTAGAAATGCTAAGTGCATTTTGTACACCTTCGTCGCGCTGTCCTTGCTGTTCAAATTGGTAAGAGAGTTAATGTACTTTACTTCTTGAACACGGTCTATGGTCGGTCCGTAGTTTCTCGGATTTCACGTGCACATAAAAATTTATAATCGAATTTCAGAAATCAATACTCTCTTGTAAAATTGCGCGGATTTTCCCTCTATAACTTGCTTCCAACTTAAACGACATATGATCACCACCGTTGGTTGTGAACGCAAGGCCACGTTGTTACGAGAATGATATTTTTAGAGTCATTAACGCGTCAATGTGAGGGTAAATTTCATTTGCAGTCGCTGAAAGTTTTTAATATAACAATTTTGTAACATTTGGTCACTTATTATTTCTTAAATCGGTAAAATATATATGTATCAAGTTACAAAGCAAGTTCAATGTAATGTATAACAAACTATAGTTTATGGTATGGAGTCTGTCGTTGAAGGACAAAATGTAAACTACTAATCTCTGAGAGGTTTACAAAGCGTTATAGTGTGTTACTAAAATAAAATTAAATGAAAAAGATAGGGTGGAATGAAAACGAAATCAAATTCAATAAATAACTTATTTTGTTTCTCAAATATTCTTCCAAACATAATTTGAATTGAACTCTATTTTAAAATCGTATCTAAACTTTATCTTTATCTCTATCCGCTCCATTCATTTATATTCCATTTATATCACGTCGGNAATGGCATTTTTATCCTCCAGGAGTCCAGGACTCTGCTACCAGGAGGTTGTCATTGTAGGATGTGTGAAGCCTAATTTAAGTTTTTTAAGTGTTATAGGAGTACTTTGAGAAATTCGCACGTGTATTGGGTCACCATAATATTACCTCCTATACGAAAGTATTAGTCAGAGCCTCCTTTCCACGTGTCATAGTAAACAGAGAGGCATGAGTTCAAAGCACATTTTAATTGTTTTCTTCGATATAGTTCAATAGCAGCGTTGCACCAGGTGGACGTAGCTTTCGAGAGTGAACAACCCTTAAATTGTGGAATCCATAAGAGTGCACCTCCAGCTCTCGGCAGTACAGATTATTTGTTTAATCCATAAGTCATTTACTCCGGTGTTGAGCAGTTGTATTTCCTCCCCCGGGGTAATGTATAGTCACTTGGTGTCCTGCAGTAAAAAAAAAAATAATATGCCATAGAGATAAGAGGAAAGATGTAGTTTATAGGCTGAAGATTTCTGGGAAACTTTTTTTTTTATAATGAATCAGAATGTTACAGACTTATGTAGGAAACAGAGAACTACGCTAGGCTAGTTTACAACTAAACGATTAAGGAAGTAAACAATCCCACATATTTTACATAGCAGACAATCAGGAAAACTGACTCTAATTAGGGAAATTGTGGTTCTGTTAATTCCAGCAATAAAGCTGATTCTGTCAATTCCTTCAATCATACTGATTTTGTCTGTGAATCAACTATAACCAGATTTTCTACGTAGTTCATAGTGCCTGGTCTTAAGGACTTGTTTTTCTACTTCTCCTTACTTTCTTCCCCTCTTTCAATTCACTATGAAATATGAACTCAAATTGAAGTTGTTAGCACTGGAGCAATAACTGCACTAGAACAAGGTAAAAATTTATCCTTTTAACTTTGCGGGAAAGTTTTGGTCCCACCCTTTCTTACCGTTGTCTTTACACGTTTTGGCCTCTCAAACACAGTCCACAGACTTGAAATGACACCGTCCTCAGAGAATAGGACTACGCTGTTTCAACTTTCACCATTTGGCTTTATAGAACTCATTTGAACTATTAAAATTGTTCCTCATAGTAGATAGCCTGTGTGTTGGTGATGCACATTGCAGCTTTCTAACTTGCCTGCAAGGCAAAAACAGTGTGATTCTGAATATCTTGTGGTTAAAATACAAACATGCATACATGATTTTATACGAGGCCAACTCACTAAAGGTCGATTTTAGATAATTTACTGGTGTATCATCCTTCTCGTGGTGATATTGAAATCATTCAACATTTGAATGATTAATAGTTTGTCAATGCACTCAATGCAACGGAATTCATTTTGATGGTTATCATTTTCCCTGGACTCGAGGAAGTGCTAAATGATGTTTTCTACTCTTCTTTTCTTCTTAAAAAATATAGCAATGAATGAAGCAATAAAGGAAGCGATCCAGCATCTGAAAGTGTTAACAGGTCAAGCAATTCAAAATGGTGGACCTATGATGAGTTTTCCTGCATCTTATGGAGCTAACCAGCAGCATTATCCTAACAGCCATGATATGATATTAACTGCTCAACAATTTCAACAGCTCCAGATAAATTCTCAGTTTCAGGAGCATCAACTGCGCCAGTTTCAGCAGCGATGATCTGCATTGCAGCAACAAGGAGAGCAGCTGCAACAAGCTTTGGACTTGAAACCAAGTAGCTCTGTGCTGGCTCCCATTGAAAAAGTGAATGTTACTTCAGACGCACTATCAAAGGATTAGAATCTAGAACCGGCATGTGCAGTGGCCGTTGGATGGTTAGTGTGGTTTATGCTTTTGGTTAGAGCATTAGATGTATTATGCTATGTACATCTATCGTAACATGGCTTTATAGGCAGGCCTTTGAACTTTAGTTTATCAAATCACAAAGACTATTTATTAAAATAATGTATAGAATCTGAAGCCGGCATTTCACCTGCTGTTGGCTGGTTAGCATTAGGTCCAGAATCTTGTCGGATGTAGTGTAGCTTGGACTTGTGCTCCTGGTTAATATTCTAAATGCACTTTGCTATGTACATCAGCTACATGGCTCTATAGGCCGTATGGTAAATTTTAGTTTATTAAATCGCGAAGATTATTTATGAAATATTGTCCTCTAGAAGTCAGTTTTTTGTGTGAAAATTCATTTACAATCATCTTTACTTGCTCGGATGATATCTTGCATTGTTTTGCTTTCTGTTATCCTATATCCTTATCTAGGATAATGCATGATCAAGCAGAGATGACCAAATAAACATACTTCTAGTTTTGTAATCCATTTTAATGATGGTTGAGTCTAGCTTACTAAACATAGCATAAATGATACGAAAAACTATAGCAGTTGTCTTTGACCTTTACTCCATTTCTCAAGCAGGAAATAAGAGGAAACAAGCAGCTGAAAATGAGGGGAATTCTATGCAGCAAGCCAAGGACGGTCAGAACACGGGGAATTCTGATCAGGAAATTACCGGCCAGCTTGATGAGGGCAGTGCAGGTGTTGAGAATAATGTGCAGATGGATCCTGTTTGTGAATTTGAGCAAGGACAACCTAATGATCAAATGCAAAAGGTTGCAACCGAGGATGATGGCCCTTTCATTGAGGTAGGCAGAAAGAATAAAGCTTTGAATGTGGCTAAGGCACAGGTGGCAAAATGAATTACACCACAACCTATTGTGAAGGATAAAGTGCAAAATAAGAAGTCAGGGGCAGGTATTGATTCACCTAACTTGCAAGGAAATGCAGATTTTGAAGCTTCCAAAACAAAGCCTGCAAGTAATGAGGAGCTTAAAGAAAGCTTGAAGTGCAACCATTTAAAACTTTGAAGAAGGATAAGAAAAGGGAGAACACCCTCTCTATATCATCATGAAGATTGCATCGTGGAACATAAGGGGTCTCCATCAACCCCTTAAACAAAATGGGGTTCGTCGCCTCATTAGGGAACACAATATTGATGTTATGGCAATTTTGGAAACAAAACTTGATCATACGAAGTTGCAATGAGTTATGATGAACAAGTTTAGCGGTTTTTTGCAAGCAAATAATTTCTCTACGCACCAAGCTAGTTGGGTTTTGATTTTGTGGGATCCTTCGAAGGTGAGATTGGAAGTTATGGAGACTACTTCTCAAGTCATCCATTATCTAGCTACTTGAAAGGTAACATTAATTACTTTTCATGTTAGCTTCGTTTATGGCTTTCATACTATTGTATCCCGAAATTCACTTTGGAGCAACGTTATGGAGTTCTGGTCGAATCACTCTTTGTCTTGGTTGATTCTTGAGATTTTAACAATGTTCTTAAGAGTGATGAAAGGTGCAGTGGAGTAGACGTTACCCCATATGAGTTGAAGGATTTTGAGGATTGCTACCTTCAAGTTGGTCTTACGGATGTAAGGTCCATATGATGCTTCTATACATGGAACAATAATTCGATTTGGAGAAAGATTGATAGAGCTATGGTGAATGATGAATGGATGCAAGCTGGGTTCAATATCCTTGCAGATTTTCAACTATCGGGATGCCTATCTGATCACAATCCATGCATTGTCTCACTTCTTGGACAAGATGGGAGTAAGAGAAAACCATTTCGATTCTTCAACATGTGGACTAATCATATAAACTTCCATGACTTAGTTCAAAGTAGTTGGGAGCAAGAGTTCATGGGGACGAAGCAATTCATACTTTGCAAGAAGCTACAAAGTCTCAAAGGGGCACTTAAAAGGCTTAATGACCAATACTTTGGACATATTTCTACTAGAGCTGAATCCACTGCAAGGGAACTAAAGTCAGCACAGTTGGAGTTACATGATGATATAACTAATTCTTGACTTCAATGTAAGGTGGCTCGATTGAGAAAACAAGCCAGGGACTTGGGTGAAGCGGAAATGAGCTTTTATTACCAAAAAGCTAAGTGTGAGTACTTGAAGAATAGTGACAAATGCACTAAGTTCTTTCACTCGCTGGTCAAGAGAACATAAAAAGGAACTATATTGCAGCTGTACTTAAAAGGGACGGAGCTTACACTACGTTACAAGATCAAGTCGTGGATGAATTCACACAAATTATGCTAATTTTCTTGGCACGAGCAGCACAGTACAACCAGTTGATATTGGTATATTGCAGAATGGCCCTCTAATTCATTGGAACAAGCACAGAACCTTGTATGGGACATTTCGAGGAAAGAGATTAAAGAAGCACTATTTAGTATTGAAGATGACAGATCTCTGGGGCCGAATGTTTATTCTTCATATTTCTTTAAGAAGTCTTGGGAGATTGTTGGAAGCAATTCATGGATTCGATTGAAGAATTTTTCTCTTGAAGGTCTCTTCTTAAGCAAACCAACCACACGGTCATTGCATTGGTACTGAAGGCTACTCATTCACCTACTGTTGGAGACTATCGACCGATTGCTTGCTGCAACGTGTTCTATAGAGTTATGACCAAGATTCTTGCTTCTCATTTGGGGCCTATTCTTGATACTATTGTTAATCAAGCACAAGTTGCATTCGTGAATGAGCGTAGTATGATTGAAAATATTCATCTTGCTCAAGAACTTTTTGAGACAATATAATCATAATAGAGATGCTCTTAAATGCCTTCTTAAGATTAATCTAAGGAAGACATACGATTCGATCAATTGGGACTTTCTTAGATCCGTTTTTGAAAGGTTGGGATTCCCTAGAAGATTCATCTATTGGGTGATGGAATGCATTACTACACCTTCATATTCCATTGCACTAAATGATGGCTTGCATGGGTTCATTAAAGGGGAAAAAAGGGCCTTTGGCAAGATGATCCTATTTCTCCTTTTTTGTTTGTGTTGTGCCTTAAATATTATTCAAGGAAGTTAAAGAGAGCAACCGCGAATAGTGATTTCAACTATCATCCAAAATGTGGTCCCCTAAAGATTACATCCTTGGCATTTGTGGACTTGATGCTTTATGCTAGAGGAGTCGTAACTTCGGTGCGCATCTTGATGGATTGTCTACCTCACTTTGGGGATACTTTGGGACTAAAGATGAATACTGCCAAATCTAGCCTATATACAGCCGGAATTCATGTGCAAGAGTTGGAGGATATCCAAGAGTTAACGAATATACCATGGGGTTCAATGCCATTTCGTTACTTGGGCATTCCACTTGTAGCCGGAAAACTCAAAGTCGGCTCTTATGCTCCATTAATAGACAAGATTCTAGCATATATTTGTTCATGGACAAGCTTATCGACGTCTTATGTGGGAGAGCCGAACTTGTGAGATCTATGCTTCAAGGTGTTAGATGTTTTTGGTTGTCTATCTTATCGATCCCAGCTACGGGTGGGCATGGGTTGGGTCAGGTTGGGTCGATTTTTGTCTCAACCCAATCCCAACCCAACATGATCAGTTTAATCAAAATTTAACTCAACCCAACCTAACCCAACTCATGTAAATGTTGAAACCCAACCCAACCCAATCAAGTATCCGTCAAGTTAGGTTGGGTTGGTTGGTTTGTGACGACTTGTCAACAAAAATTAAAGTCATATAATTTTCTATTATACTAAATTCGAATAGACAAGATTAAATAGTAAGCAAATAAATAAATAAATAAAATTACCTAGTATCTTATTCAATCCTCATTAGCCGAATCTACAAAGAATAAAATGCATTTAACATAACATGGAAAACTTATACTACATTTCTTGTGAGAAGGACAATAAGCTCATTTTCTAAAATGCACCAAGGTAATTACAGTTACAATATCTACTCATACTTTTTAGATTCCTTTTACTTATTAGGCATTTTATTTTATTTTTTTCTTTTCTTTTTAAAAGTAGGCGGGTGGGTTGGACGAGTTTATTCGGTTTTCACGAATTAACCCATAATCCTACTCGACCCGCCTACACGGCCAACCCACCTAACCCGTGTAAAAACAACAAAAAAATCGACCCAAACCGACCGGATTGATTCGATTTGAAAGGTTTTGACGAGTTCGGTCGGGTTTTGCCCACCCCTAATCCCAGCTACAATTACTTCAAGAATTATTACATTTTATCGAAACTTTCTCTGGGGATCTAAAAAGCCGTTAGTAGTATGGACAAATGATTCCCTCCCAAAAAGTGAAGGAGACCTTTGATTTAGAAAAATCAAATACTCGAATTCTGCCTTGCTTGCAAAATCACTTTGGAACATCCATAACAAGAAGGATTCACTTTGGGTTCGTTGGATCAATCATGTTTATTTGCAAGGGACAACAATCTGGGACATTTCATCAAGAAATGGAGATTTCCCGTTGCTTAGAAAACTACTGGAAATCAAGAACAGAATTGGCCAGCCTGAAGGAACTGCTCAAGCTGCTTTGGACAGGTTATTGAAGTGGGTTGTGTTAGAAATATTACTAATTGAAATACAGTAAAGTGCAGAAATAAAAAACTTATCGACTGATCGAGTCTCTTAACAGCACGATATCCTAGAACGAAATTACCCGTCGATAACTACTGCGACCTCTGAGACAATCACCTCTAGGATATAACAATCAAATAAACTAATTGTGCAACAATGACAAATGGTTTTCAGAACTCTCAAGTGTACTCCAAAAAATATGTATAAAATTGAGTGTAATATTTTACTGAATATAGGAAGATACAATTTCGTATTGTGATAATTTTTTAATGTCCAAATGTGTGTTTATATAGGCAGAAAAATGATGTAACTGCGTCCACCGTGATCCAGTATGATTTGTAATTTTTATGGCTAGTGGTAATGTGTTGTTAATATTGGACAGTTAAAAAATGTCGTATTTTACTGACTAGTTGACCCATTAAATAATTCCAAAAATAGTTAAAAATAATAATTTATTATTAGAATCAATCAAGCCCAAGGCCCCCAAGCCCCAATCAAAGACTTTTAATATAATGCGTGAAGAGTGACTCGAATCCCCGACCTCCCACACAAATTCCACACTTTTCACCAATTGGGCACTTCATCTGAATTAGTTATTTCTTTCACATATTATATATACTGTATAAATATATTACAATCCCCCACATAAAAGAAATAA
>CAIGRM010064112.1:0-14234 GCA_903798335.1 Fraxinus albicans
AAAAATAAAAAAAATGAAGTTTTGACTTGATTTTAACAGAAAACAGCAAAAACGACTTTTTTGGCATTTTCCGTTTTCTTTGTAAATTTTAAACTCGTTTTTGAAAATTCGTTTATGAAAATATGTAGGTAAACGTATTTTGAGTGTTTTCGAAAACTGGAACTGAAAATGGCTGAAAACAACAAAGAGAACAAGCTCTAAACTTTCACTTTTTCTAGCTTGTGAGAGCATTTTCTAAAACACTAAACAATCATTTATTGTCTTGCCTTCTAATAGAGTGAGTTTAGATCTCAAAGCATAAATAGTCAAGTTCAAATATAGAGAGTTTGGAGCCTAATATCAAGAGAGAGCATCTCACTGCTCTAGTAAGTTTTAAAATAGATAATTTCTTTAGCAGGTGAAAGTTAATTATAGCAAGGATTAATAGCAGAAAATCCCGTTTCCACTTACTAAATACCCTCCCTATTGGAGATCGCATGCGAAAACTTGAAACATTTTGTGCGAAAAAATCCCTAACATCAAGAGCCATCCGATTTCACGTTAAAAACAGTAAAAATGCCAAAATTAAAAATGAATAATTGCAATTTCAATATTCAAACTTTTTTTTTTTTTTCAAAATAAATCCCATTTTTTCGCTGCCACCTACAATTGAAAATCTTTAAAACTTTATTTTCCACCCCCACCTTCTTCCCTAAAGATTATAGAAACACAATCATCAAAAGAAAAAAGTTTAACTTATACATCATGAAAATCCAAACACGATCAATAAAATCAGCAGTAATTAAAGAAACGATAGCAAGAGAGTCAATAAAAGCTTACAGAAATTTTCTTTTCTGTTTTGTTTGGAGAAGATCTGATTATTTAGCAATGAGAGCGGAGGATTCGAGGCTTATGAAACAAGTTTGACAGATTTTCAGAAAGAGGATGCCTCTTGAGATTGATCGAGAGCCGTCCCACGAGTCGACAGTGCTAGGGCTATTTTTTGCACTTTTATAATCAAGAGAAGGGTGAGGAGGACGAGTATGAACTGATACCCTAAACCTACCTGCCGCCCACGGGTTCCGCTTTCTTTTGTTTTTTTCCTAAAAGTTAATTACACTTTTGTTGAGTGCTTTTAGGTAATCAAAAAATAAAATAAAATAAAATAAAAATATATATATATATATATATACATACACACATACACATTTTTTTCAATACGAGTACCTAGCCTAATAGTTGTTTGCCTATTATAATATCAGGTTAAGGGACCAAGTCCAAGGGCTCGATTGATTCATCGGTTTACTAACGGGTCAATTGCTATTTGGTCCGACCAAGCTAATTGAAACTAAAGCTATAATATAGTATTAAAATTCACCTTTAAAATTGATCTATAAAATAAATTATTCGAAGTGTTCAAACTTTAAATTATAAACGTAACACAGAGAATTGTAACTTCACTTTCCCCTAGTTTCAAATTTTTCGACATGTTTTACATATTTTTGAGTTTTTCTAGCAAAGTCGACAAAGCTCTAGTTTGATAGTATAATTAATATATTAAATATTTATTAAAATTTTATTTTTGACAGCAAGAAATACTGAAATATATTATAATTGTGTCTAAATATAAGAATCTAAAAGAAAAGAGACTTCTCCAATTATCAAAACCACATAGAAAGATTCTCCAATAGTCAAAATCATAGAATCTCATTTTTGTGATTGTGCCTCTTTACAATTATACCCATTTGTCGTAACCCAAAATTAAAAGGGTTTTGATGAGGATCTAAATGGACGGTGATTGATGAAAGGAAATCTTGATCTTATTTTTCATTATTTATGTTACGTCCAACATAAAACTTTATTCGAAAACGATTTTTTTAAATAAATACAACATCCATATCTATTTGGTATGAGCAAATTCATTTGAACAGAAATGGATTTGTAAGAAAACCAACAGAATACTTACATGGGGTGGGTCCCATGTGAGTAAAATATTGAAAAAAAATTCCAACCCCGCTGTGAGGATATGTTTTTCTTCTGTAAACTCTGCTTCTGTACGTGAAGCAGAGTTCATTTGGTATAGGTGTAGCTTTCAAAGTTATTGCTTTTGTTTTTATTTTATTTTATTCTTGTCATCATTTGCTACACGAGCACGATGAAGATCCCATTGTTAGGAATCCTATGTGTTTGTGTTTTAGGATTGAAGTGCCCAAAATACCACTCACTCCAACTTAGTTCTATTCCAAGATTTTTTTTCGTACGTTTACAATTTACTTACTAGTTATTTATTTATAATTTTTTTCTTACATGTAATTTGACATTTATACAAGGGCATTAATTTTTATTAAATAAAATTAGTTTAATATTTCTCCTACATAATTGAGATTGAGATATGCTATTTGTACATAAAATATGCTGCTAGAATTAATACAGAAGACACTTGACAGTTTTTGGTTGGACAATGGCAAAAAAAAAAGAGAGACGCCACCACAACATTATCTCATTTATCTGTACTAGTTCTAGCAGAAATGCTTCTGTACAAGTAGAATTAGTCTAATTGATATTTCTTGGCACGTTGCTTCAAAGTGCAGTTGGTAAATGGCATTGTCCTCCTCGTGCTGCACGCTTCAATTTAAATAGGTTTGGAAATTCACTTTTTTTTTTTTAAATTCTCAATAATTTTGGTTTAATTATACTCTAGTCCCTATTTTTGTTACGTGACAGTTCGAGTTTGTAATTTTCTATAAATACACGTTTTCACAAAATATTAAATCAAATAACTTTTCCTCGAAGTGGTTAAGTAGAGATTTTTATAATTAATTATATTTTCCAATCGGAATATTACTATCAGCCATCAAGAGCTTTTTCAATAGGTTGTTTATTATCTCCATCACCTTTATTGAAGAGAACCGATCTTCTTTTTCAAGCTCTCAATATTTGAAACTTAAAATGAAGCTCTCATAATGTAGAGATTCACACTCTAGCCTCTATATCGTACGTACTTTCAATGTTTTCATACAATATTTTGCAACTTTCTATGCAAATCTTTGTTTGGTAGTACTTCTGGGCGTTCATAAACCATGGATCATGAGGAACGTGTAGACAATAATTAAGTTGTATATATACTTAACTGATCTTTTAAGCATCGGTTGTTAACTTATACTAAACATTAAGGGACGTGACACACTACAATAGGAGTGTGTTTGGCAGAGATTAAAATCGGATTAAAATTGAAAAACTAGTCGTTGTTGTTGACTTTTATTAGACGGGTGGGACCAATATCAGTTATATTTTCAATTTTAATTGAATTCTAAGGTCTCCCAAACAAGCTCTAGGTGTTGTAATCAGTTTTATAACCAACTATTATTTGTCGTCACCTATTTTAGTGTGTCATGTCACTCGAGTGCTTAACATAAGCTAAACACCATTGTTTAGGAGATCAGTCATGTATATATACATATATAGCCCCATTCTCCAATGAGTTAAAATGTATCCCAAATTTATAGTAGAAATTACATTCACATAAATTACTAACGAATAAGCACTGATTACAAATAATATGATAATGTTATCTAATACTAGTGTAGCACCATTTTAAACGGTAGTGGAAGCCCACCTAAACTTGTCGAAAGAAGATGACACGTTTATCTATTTATTGAATAAATTTAGTTGATGATCCACTACCTCATAGGCTTGTACTAAATGCTCCACGGATGCTAAATAGAATTACTCAAATAATATTACTCTACGAAGGTAAAAAATGTTGCTTCACAATTAATTATGAAAAAGTAGAATAAAAGATAAATATTATTGTTAATGTTATATAAAAAGTTCAATTCTTTAATTTGAAATTTTCTGCAAGATGTTAAGTCTTTGTTTGGAGCTCATTCTTCAACTCCATAGTAGAAAAAAAATGACCATTGGTTGAGAACGTGGGACCCAAACGGTCAAAAATGATGGCTGAATTTGGAGTGTAACGATCAAATAATATATTCTCTGGATGGAAGAATGAGCTCCAAACAGGGGCTAAATTACACTCTCCTTATAGAGCACGGATGGAGATACAAATTAAAAGCTAATAAAAATTGAAAGGTTAAATTGACCCTTTGTTAGCACAAACAGCTGATTGAACTCACTTAAGAGTCGTGTGTTCACTGAATAAATTTGAGGGATAATGACCCTATGTTAGCACAAACAAGTAGGCTGCCTATTTTTTTGTGAAGAGTCATGGTTCACTCGACTCCTTCATGTGAATATTATTACCAGGTCATATGACTTGATTAAGAACAGGCCTCCATGAAACGAATCTGTATAACAGATTTTGGTGGTCTGACTCCATTTTTTTAAAATGTGGCTGTCCTTCCTTTTTATGAAATAAATAAATTTCAGGGAAGTTACTTAAAAAACAATATTTAAATGATATAAATAAAATTTCGTTCAAAAGCACAAGTATTATTAGATCAGATAATTCAATATAATATCGAAGCTAGCAAAGATCTTAAATTCAAGTAACACCACCATCTACTCATATCACGTATTGAACTTCTATTGAGAAAAAAATAAGTAAATAAATAATCCCTGCGAAAGAGCGAAATGATATGCACGCAGCTACATTTAGTGGTCGAAACTTTTAAATCATTGGCCACAAGCTGACACATAAACCGCTGATGAGTGCTACTTGCACATAACATTAGTCTTACTCTGTCTTCAATGGCACTTGTACCATTAAAAAAAGGACAAGTCTACTACCGAGGGCTACAAGTAATAGTTTTCAATACCAAGCTTGAAATGTCAATGGTAGAATAAGCAAATTAAAACAGGATGCATGTAATCAATCCATCTTATCAGAACATCAAAATTAAACAATCATTATAATGTTTTGAGAGCAGAGTATCAACAGATGTGATCAATCCAAAAATTTGCATTTCCAGAATTGTTTAGCTTCTCCCAAGTAGATCCGAGAGAGAAGAAACACCTCAAAAGATACGTTGTGGCTTCCCCATTGTACTCTTCAAGTTCAGGCATCGCACCTGAACACAGATGAAAAATAATTCAAATTGTTAGGAGACCCCCCCACGACAAAGAAATCAAGAGAATCAAAGTTCCACTACTCATCAGTGCCTCAAAGTGTATAGCTTACAAGTAAATAAGTAAACTTTAAAATATTTTTTAATGGTCAAAGTTGGAATAATTTACTTATTTTGACCGCAAGGTAAAAGTTACTTTCAGTATAAGCAACTT
This sequence comes from Fraxinus albicans, assembly GCA_903798335.1. Lineage (NCBI taxonomy): Eukaryota > Viridiplantae > Streptophyta > Magnoliopsida > Lamiales > Oleaceae > Fraxinus > Fraxinus albicans. Next base: position 5,221 of record CAIGRM010064112.1, read on the forward strand.
TTTTACATGAATCTAAGAAAATAGGAACATATCAAATTATGTATATAAAGCTTAGAGAGACATACTTATGACAAAACTTAGCAGCTCAATTTTTTTTAAAATGACAAGCCACGTGCAATAAATACAAACCAAGACCTACTACAAAAGTACAAATAATAGAGGGCCTTCATTACTGATATTCCAATAGACTAGTTTCAAGAACCGTCTAATAAATTTAATGACAGAAAATGAATCGCAATACAACTTCCAACAATGAAGTGTTTCATAAGAGATGCATTCATCACTTTACAGCAAAGTGCACAAGCAAGAAATGGAGTTCCCAGCTCCATAGAATTATTGAAAAATTCAAACACTTTGCTTTGCAAGAAACAATCCATTTGATACAAAACTGATGAATTAAATCAAAATGACCAAAAAGTTCATCAGCAAGTTTAACTTGTACTAAAAAAACACTTGGTAATGTTTAACTTTAGCCGTGCATGCAAATGCCTACTAGGCATGAATGTATCCTATTAAAGCACATAAAGTATGCAAAAGGCCAGAAATTAACACAGATGCTATTCTCATCAAAATCTTAAAGGAGAAATTTTTGTTGGCTATAGAAAGAAGCAACGGGCAATTGACTCACATTCTGCCAATTCTTCTTCAACAGTGAAACTAAAAAGTTCACGCTCATTTGCACATTTTGGAAGATCTGCTTATCCTCCATATCCAAATTTCCCACAGCAACTCCCATGCAAAGCACCTTCTTCAATTGGAATTTCACTGTGGCCTTGGTCTCATTGACCTTGGATTCAAGAGATTCCTGGTGACTCACGAGGGTAGGGAACTTCCCTGCATTAAGATGTAAAAGAATTTGTCACGATGAGCATTGACAATTACAAAAATAACCCGTAACAGAAACAACATTTAGATAGATGACCTATGATGAGAAATACATGAATATTGAGTGTCTACATCAATTCTGCATAGCACTAGGATTAACATCTTTCAATACAATATTTAGAAGGCTCATAATGCAATTCAGGGTATTAATCAGATTTATACAGCTGCGCAGATTACTTGGATCACTCACACAGAAACACCAATACGTGTTCTTATTATAACAGACTGTCAATTACTCAAATGGCAACACAGGTCAAAAAACACTTGCCTGCCTTATTAAGACCAGGTCCCAAAAGACGGGGAATCTGCTTGATAACAGCTTCTGAGGCTAAGAAAGCATGATATTTTTTTGCAAGTTTCTTCACCAATTTCTTGTTTTTGTTCAACTTCTTCAGCCCCTCCACATCCATGTATTCCAGACCCATTTTTTCTGCCTGCAACCACAGTAGAAAATAAGTTACAAGAGAAAAACTATTGTAAGAACATAGCAACATCAGAAAAAACCCAACTACTGCACACGCATGTGATGGAAACACTAACTAGCATCTAACAAGCAAATGAAATCCAATTATGATTTTAGTATGTCATAATGACCAAAGGCAACTAGGAAAAAATGGACTGAACATGTATGGCTCGCGAATTTTACCAGACCCACTACTTAGCTCACAAATAATGGTTGATTCATGATTGGGTTCTATCAACTGTTCTGTGTAGATCACAGAGAGAGCGGCTCCATGTAAATTATCTAGTGGTACTAGTTTAGGTTCTAGCATAATAAAGGATGTTAGCAATATGGAAGAACCAAAAACCTACCATAAGCCAAGTCATGTAAGAGGATAGGACACAAATAACTTCCAGAATTCTAAAGAAATACACTGTACTATTGCTATAATATCATATTAGAGGCAATTCTCCCAAACCATGACTATGTTTGTAGATAGTTTTTAAGCAATACATTCCATTCACATTAATTTGTTTTGTCATATTGTAATTTTGCACAACGAAAAGCCACTGTGATTGAGTGGTGTATGATAAAACTGCTCAAAGATTTAGATCATTTTATTACCTCTTCAATATGCTGAGCATCACCAAGCATGCAAATCTTCATCTTGGGCCGAGGGATGTGAGGCAACTTCACAGAACCACTGAAACGCTTATCCTTCTGAGGGTCATAGTTTTTCAGCCCAATCTGGAGCTCAATTGTCTCAGTAAAGTTCCGCTTCTTCTCCTTGGCATCCGAAACAATCTGGGTAATAGCTTCCCTCAGGGCCTCGCTCTGAAGCTTACTGCAGACCATTATTTACCAAACTATATCAGCAAACCGAAATTTTCAAATACTAACAGTCAACAATTCAGACTGATTTTTAGCTTTTTCCCACAAGTAAAATAGCACTCCATAAAAATATAAAAAAAATTAAATTATTAACATTAACAAGAAATGAGACAAAAAACAGAAAGGACAGATCTTCCACTGTAAGAGCCAAGTTTGTAAAGTCTCGCAAAATTAATAACAGACACACCCAACACTACACATAATTCATGAGGGAATAGGCCGAAGGCAACTCCCTCATTGTAACACCTCCTGATAAGTTACCGACTTACAAATTCCAAAAAGCACAGTACTACACAAATTGTAGGAGAATACAGGTCACCGCTGACATTTTATATATTTACACTTCGATCTTATTTTGGACTCATATCTCACACTGAAAAAGAACATACAACGATCTCATCATCTTCATTAACGTACAATCAAATTAATTTGGACGAACAAAATAATCATAATACACAGTGCTTGAAATTCAATATAACTGTAAATAAAAAATGAAATAGTAAGAAAAAAAATAAAACAAATATTACTTCTTCTCACCTCATGGTTCAAGATCTTCAAGATCTTTTTTGTCTTATTAATTAAATCTGCTTTATCAACAAAACAAAGAAGAAAAAGATAGTGAATCACTGGTGTTTAAACAGGGCATATACAAGTGCGTGCGTGGGGGAGAACGAAAAGAAACCTGGTAAGAGAACCTGATTTAGGTTTGTGAAAGAGGCGAAGGGTAATATGCACATAAAACCTAAGCCCAAATGCACGGCGAAAGTAGTGGGCTTGTCAAGTTGGGTTGGGCAATTGATTTTCTATTATGGAAGCCCATTACAATTTTTATGAGCGAAGGAAAACTGACAACAAGAGCATTTAACCATTTTTATTGAGTAATATTATTATAGTCGGTTACTGCAGTGGTCATTTTTATATGACAGCTTGTCATTTGAGGAAACGAAATTACAGAAAATTAATATCTCAAATAACAAGCTGTTACAAAGAATGAATACTGCAATCGCTGACTATATGAATAACATTATTCATTTTTATTAAGGGATTTTCATCATTTGCCTTTGTCGCCCGAGTTTCAAATACACAAATCACCGATTTGAATTGAGAATGTACATTGTACTCTTTTGCAAAAATGGCCGAATTTTTTGGACAATTCAAGTTACATAATACATAAAAGTTAATTTCGATGCAGTGCATCTTCCTAATTTAAAAACCAAATATAGACAATTCAAATACACAGTGAATATTAACCAAAATAATGTCGTTGGGTTAGGTTTTGTTAATACAAGAGAAGGATGTTTTGATAAAGACAACTGTTGATATACAAAAATGAGGTCCAATTAAATGGTCCAAAGAATAGAGAATTTGAAAAATTAGCCCAAATGATATTATTGTAAAACATAGTGGAGGCCCATAAACAGAAGAATATCATCGCTCAAGCCTGTAGACGCCCAGGATCCGAGCAAATGAAATACCTTATTACCGCTCAGAGTTACGGTACCATTCTCGCCCAAGTCTTCGAGACGCCCAAGATCTGAAAGAACATAACGTCCCATTGTTATTTAAAGCGCCTGTTATTGAAGCAATTATTGAGCAATCTTATCACATTCTACGATCCAAGAATCTTGATTGCAAACAGGAGAGTAGTGGCAACAGTTCAAAAACGACAGTTTCTTGACACATCGGCCATTATGAAGCAAGTGGGTTGTTATAGAGCGACAAACAGTTTCCAAATGATTTTACAAAGAAAACTGGCGAATGAGTATAAAAGGAAGAAGAAGACATAGAAGGAAGGACCCCAAATCAATTACTCTCAAAATAGAGAATATGTAATTTCATTTCTTTTGGTTTCTTAGTGTCAATTTTCAAATTACTTTGTGTGCTTATATTCCTTGGAGACGTTTTGCTTCTTCCCAATTGTAATCTTCATAAATAAAGCACACATCGTTGGGATTTTGTCTCGAGAGGTTTGTTCGTTACACAATCGCCTGAACCATCTTTTAATTATTAACGAGGCTCGATAATCCGCGCGAAACAACAACATTGCATAGAAAAAGTTTAACAAAAAATCTTTCTGCCAAAGCTCAAAAATGTAATTTGATTATATTCAATGTAATGTACTCCAGAAATGCGATACAGAGTGAAAGGATAAAATTGCAAAAAGTGGTCCCAAACCTATTGTTTCACTAACAAGTTGATCATCAACTTTTCATTATAGTTGTATAATCAGTCTTTATTAGCACGAAATGCATAAATCTTTGTTGGACTCTCGTATGGTTTTACGTGCCCAAGTTTCCAGTGCTAAGTTCCATTTTCTAACTCAAGCATGTGCACGAAAATTTGAAACATGGCAAATTTTAAAAAGCTCGTGGATAATTTCATGAACGATCTAAACAATTTCCAACATTGGAGACTAAATGATGCCAAAGATTCGAATTATAGAGGAGAGGAGAGGAGAGGAGAAGAATCTCTCTTCGGGTAACATTTAAAAGAATGATTGGTAATTAGGGAACATTATGGGCTTTTTAACATTACTTTTTGCAAAGATGTTTATCATGATTCCATTATCCTCAACTTTGACATGTCATGTACAAACTTTTATCATGAGATAAGCTCTTGTACACGTCAATTAAAAGTATGTTATGTTAAAGTCGAGAGAAATTCTATCCTTCTAATTTCCATCATTCGATCCAAGGAAATAATGTTTAGACCTATTCTCAAAGTAGAGTGGAATCTTACTAAATTTTATTATTCATAAATATGAATAAAATCGAACACACTAAAGTTCTCCCTTCCTTTACTTGTACATAATATAAAATAGGCACAATTATGCAATTTTGCAAATCACATGCTTTGGAGATAAGCAATGATTAATCAAATTTAATCAAGATTGTTAAGCTATAAATATATGAGCAATGTTGCTCATCCAGGGCCAAATTCAGGCCCAAATCTAGGGGGCCGAGGTGCATGGATTTGAATGCATGTAGGATCCTTTATTTTAAATTCAGGGGCTGACCTGAGATTCTGGTCAGTCAGTGACCCGGTCGACCAGCATTAATGATAAATATATACTTCAAATGTGATGTGGACCAATCAACTTTTAAGAGACAAAAAACTCCCTAAAAATTAGGGACGTGGCTAGGAGGACAAATTTTATTTTTATTTTTGTATTGGACCGATACATAAAAACAAAAAAACAAAAATAAAAAATCACAATTTTTTTTTTAAATCTATGAAAAATTGAGTAGGATTGGGGCCATCCATTCATCCCTGCTCAAAACATCATAAATTGAAAAAAAAAAAAACAACAAAAAACTATAGTTTTCTAGAGGAATTCAAGATCCTTCGAACTGATTATTTTTCACATTTTTCCTCATTTTTCCCACACGATAAATATGTCTCGTGTTTCATTGTTGATGATAGCAAGAGAGTAAAATGTACATATGCCTAATTTATCAAACATCGGTGTTATTTTGTATACTATACAAGCAAAACACGGCGATTGAGACCATTCATTGGTTTTAGGAAGAATGATAATTGGTAGAGAGCATATTACTTGCAAAGGTGGCACATGAACAAAAATGTATGTATAAAATATATGCATCCTAATCCACCTCTTTATGAAAAAAAAAAATATATGGGTCCATTAACAAAAGATCTATCACTCAATCTCTTTTCAAAAAATATTAATTTGGTGTACCACAATGAAAGATATTCATGAATATTCAACCCATTGCCTATAATAGAAAGACAATCCTTATTTCTCTTTACATACAAAAGGAGAGTTAGCATGTAGGTTTTGAAACTTTTTAAAAGAAGGGTTTTTATGGTTATTGACTAGCACTACAAGCAATATGTGAAAATGGACCATTAATTAATGAGGGTGATGCAATATAGTCCACTCTATCATGCCATAAATGATGTCTGTACGTTCGGAAGAGATGATCCAATATATGTTGAATTATATTAAAAAACAAGTTAGAACTTTCGATACATGCACTATATATCTTCTTTTATGCATCGATAGATCGTATAAAGCAACATATACATTGTTGGTAGTTTGATCAGGATAATTGATTGAATAATGATATTTGTACCATTTGGAGTACACTTTGGTTTACCCGACCCCACCTCCTCCCTCACATGGGGGTCGGGTCCCACATTCAATAAATGTGTGGGACCCGAACCCTGTATGAGGGAGGGGGTAAGGCCAGGTAAACCAACATGATTCTAATTGAATACATTGTACAGTGTTAAACAAAGAAAACTATGTTCATGTTTGACTAATGTTTATAAGCGGTTTATAATCGGTCTTCACACATTTTGTGAGTCACGCATTTAGTATTACAATTTATTTATCACATAATTTTACCTATTAGCAATTCAAGTTATTTATAAACACTAACCAAACACGTTTTAAATTAAAAGTTCTACAATTATACTTTCAAACTCTATACATTAACGTGTACAAACATTGATACGTTAAGTTGAGCAAATTGCACAAATAAAAACACAACATTTTTGTTATATCGAAAAATAAATTCTATTAGCGGAATGGAATCTTGAAATGGCATGGTTTTAGGTGGTTTACTGATCGACAAAGGGGATAATACCAAACAAATCCATTTCGAAGCTCGGATTAATTAAGAATATGNCCCCCCCCCCCCCCCCACCAAAATATGCCCTTTTGAAGGATAAAAAGATGAAGCAAACATCTTTAATCTTTCTTTTTGTCCAACATTTTCCTTCACTTTCTAAAAGGAATACTTGTCTCCATAATGGTCTGCTTGGGATTTTCGCCTTTGGGTAACGGTTACGGATAATTTTCGAACATTTATTAGGGATTCGATTATGAGTGAATTTAGTAGCGACTTTTAAAATAGATCTATTTATATTTGGAAGCTTATTATCAAATGGTTTTTAAAATTAAATTTTCTTACTTTAATGTATATACTCTTTCAGCTAAATTTTCAATTAATTTCTCGTATAAAATTTTTACTTATATGTGATGTTTTATAAGAAATTATACAAATATATAAGTTAATTTTTAATTTAAAAAGTGAAATTATTATAATTTTAAGTTATAAGGTGAAAATAACTCCCAAGTAGACCCTAAGTTGAAAGTGGATTTTCCACTGCATATCAATCTAAGCCTCTATTTGGTAGGGGATTAAAATAAGATTTTTAGTAGATTTTGATAGAATTTGATGAAATATGTAGTTGAAAAGTTGTGACTCATGAAATGTACAGTTAAAATTAATTATCGACTTTAACTTCAACTAAAATCTTGATTTTAGTTTCTACTAAAAGGGAGCTAATTCCTTTTTATGGGAAGTGAAAGTTTATAGTGTTTGGCAGATTCGATCTTCTTTTTGCTACCCAACCATCCAATAAAATTTATTGTAACACTTGTACTGATCATAGTTTTATTCACTTGTCTACAAAATCAAATATCATATCTATATTATGTAAAATATTACACGATTCGGAGTTGAACTCTATTTATTTTAGGATTCATTAATACAATCTCATTGGTTCTTCTTCGTGCTGCTTCACCTAGCAACCCGATGCTTGTATTACACTTCCACAACTCTATCTTCACGATTTAGTATTTATTCAATGACTTCGGCATACGTACATTTTTTTTTTCTTCAAATTGAGTATCATTGAATTGACGATGAAAAAGCTTGATTGAGAGAGAGAGAGAGAGAGTCATTGTTGGGAAAGTAGTAAAGGCTCAGAGCCCTCTATTTGATCACAACTCCTACCGTGAAAGGGTTGATCCCACTATGACTTGAGTAAATGTTGCGTATCAATAGTGTTATACACATTATTTTTTTAAAATAATGTTATTTAGTACAATCGACGTTACATCAATCTAGACGATACTATGTTTCAAGGACCGCAACAAGGCACCCCGTGAAACTATGTGATGAACATAATTAAGCCCCTGTTTGAGCCATATTTTTTGTTTTTAAAAAATAAATTCTTGAACAGTGTTTTGATCATATTTCAATCACATTTGTTAATAAAAATTCAAATTTTTTCTTATTTTTTAACCACATATTTCCCATCAATACACAATTCAAAGATGCATTTTTTTTTTTTGGCAAAAATGAGGTTCAAACATGCCCTAAAGGTCAAATTTATGTATAATTTGATTGTACTGTCATTTTAATATCACTTAGGACCCATTTGGCATGATTTTTGCTTCATTTCTTAAGAAGTTACCTAAATTTTTGTTTGTAAATTAATTTTTAAAAACACTGCAAATTTCAAAAGTATTTTTAGAGAAAACCACATTAGATTAACTTCTAAAAGCTCTTTTAACTAGATGAAACACTTTCATAAAATTAATCAAGCCGACAAAACTTTTTTTTAACTTTTCAAAAGCCATATCAAACGGATTCTTAATATCTTATAGATAAATGTTGTAACACCATGATACTAAATAATATTATTCCTTTAAATGCATAGATTTTAGCTCTTGTTTGGTGATAATCAAAATAAAATTTTTAGTAAATTTTGATAAAAATTGATAAAATATGTGGTTGAAAAATTGTGAATCTGTTGACACACTAAAAGTGCAGCTCAAATTAAATGGCCCAAAGAGCGAAATCCAATTGGGAATCCAAGATGAAAGTCCAAGCAAAAGGTATTATTGAAGAATGTACAAGCCCACAAACAAAGAAACGCCGTCGCCCAAACTTGCAGAACGCACAGATGTTGAGCGAATAAAGTACCCTATGGACGCCTAGAGCGAAGGAGTCGTCGCCCAAATTGCTGGGTAGCCCAG
>CAIGRM010064135.1:0-10073 GCA_903798335.1 Fraxinus albicans
AGCTTCGAATAATGAACGAATTTGTGGATGATTTCCTCTTTCTCCTTCAGATTTTCCCATATTTTTTTATTCCAATTTGGAGGCTGGTTTCGTTGATGCCGTAATTTCCATGTTTGAGCGTATTTTTTTACGTTAATTTTTACCTAATTACCACCTAATCCAAATTTATCATGTTTTTTCAAAATAGCCCCCAAAATATATGGTATTTGTGTAAGTACCCCATAAATAAATGGATAAAACCACTTGTACATTCTCTTGTGTGCATTGTGGTTTACGCTCCATTGAGTTTCAGATTGAAATGGGCTGGAATGTGTTTTTTTTTTAAATTGTCCAATGATGTCAAGACACGTGGCATGATGTCAAACTTGTTGTCAAATAAAATGTACATATAACATGATTCAAAATAAATATACCGGTAGCAATAAATTCACAAGTTTAAGCATTTTATGCCTTTGGTATATCAATGGGCAGACAAAAAAAAATACTTGACTAAGGTGAAGAAAAAAAAAAAAAACTTTGGTCTTAGTGCACCAGATTAAACCGAATAGTTTTAGTAATAATTAATATTATTAGGTAGATGTAATATGGTGGATAAAGATATATAATAATATTTGAATTTGAATTTAAAAGAATTTCATTTGCTCTCTCTCTTTTTTATCCGGCCTAAATCAGCCTCCAACCACGTATGTCATACTATTCATAGTGCAAATGACTCTCAAAGCTTTTGAATGAAAATTTAAAGAATAATATTTGTCCTAATCTACCATAATACCATCTACTTAGTATTATTCATTAAAATTTTATCATAAATTCTTTATATGTTCGGTACACCAAATGAAAAACTACTTATTTTTAAAATAATTTATTTTTAGTGTCAAAATAAGTAAATTGTGTATTGTTAAAAAGATCCACAATTTTTCAACTTCACATCTCATCAACTTTTATCAAAATTTACGAAAAATTTGATTTTTGATTTTAATCACTACCTAACAGATCTTAGATAGTCGATCATGAACATTATTTCAAAGGAACCTAACACGTGCTCTTCATTTTCACGTTCTCGTGGTTTTCAGTAATAAGGAAAGGTCCTACTTTCACAAAAAAAAAAAAAAAAAGATAGGGCATGTTTGGTTAATTTAGGTATTGTTTTAAAACATGTTTTAATAGGAGTAATGTTATTCATGGTGAATACTATCGATAGTCGCTCTACGTGATAATACATCGAATAATAAATTGTTACGTGCATGTCATGTAAGACGACTATCGGTATTCTTCATTATAAATAGCATTATTCTTTAATAGTGAAGCAATCAAGATAAGATTAGGAAATTTGTCAACTTGATCACCCAAAGATGAACAAAGTCAGATCTATATTTAGAAATATATGTTATATGTACGTTAAAAAATTTCTCTGTAAGTTGACAAAAATATTAAAATCACTGGAGCTGTCCCTCCGCCCCCACAGTGAAAGGGGAATTTCGTGACTTGGACAAGTGGGTATTTTTGCTGGTCAACCGGCCAAAGTTTACACTCCCATGTGTCAAGCCTGGCTTATATGGACGAAAATGACAAAAATATAACATTGTAAGTCAACACATGTTTAACGCATTAAAAAGAGAGACATTAATTTTTCAGAGCAGATTACAAAAGACAGCGAAAAATTGAGGGGCTGCGGCGGAGCATAGGTTGGCCTGCGGCGGCGCTGGTGTTGACATGCACGGTGCTGGTGATTATGCCGACGGAGGCGTCTGCATCGCGTTTCATCGTCGGAGCTAACATGGGGTGGACTTCAAATGTGAACTACGCCATTTGGACTAAAGGCAAACATTTCCATCTCGGCGATTGGCTCTGTATGCTCTTTCTTTCTCTTGCTTTTATATTCAGAACTATGCCTTTTGAGCTTTTCTTTTAAGATTACTCCAGCTGGTTTTGTCAAAAAGATGCCTGGTCTATGAAATTTAACCACATTTACAGTATGAAATTTTAGCAGTGCAGTAGAGTGTTAAATTGTATCTCGCGTCTGTTAATTGATACATAATGTAAACAACTTAGTTTTTGTTGCTTGTAAATGAGGGAAGATGTAGAATTGCAAAGTTAGCCTCCATTGATATCATTTTGCTGTCTAATTATAAACTATTTATAAATTTGACAAACGAATGCTTAATTTGCAGTGGTTTGATTTCAATAAAATTAGTTCTATTACCGAATGTACCCTTTAGATTTCAGCAACTTTCACTGATGGAACAACACTAGAAGCAACTCCGATTTGTAGAAACAATTCTACTGTTAATTTTACGTCTAACAGTTTAAACTTTTAGATGAGATGGTCCAACACATATCATACACGCTTATAGTTTATTGAGTTTTGGATTGTTTATTTTTTCACACTTGAAAGTAGTTTTAGAATTTGTTGACATGTAATAGTAGTTTCTATTGAGAGTTAAAAACCATAATTTTATACCGCTATAAGTAATAAAATCTCAGTAAGAAAATAAACACACAAAAACGCATAAAATTTTGTAGAGAATACTCCGCTCCACACAGCCAACGATAATTGTAGTTAAATACATGTTTCTTATTGCACTTCATGTAAAGATTTATGTTTTCTTACTATACATTTGCACTACTTACACGACTTTCTGAATCTATTTTGAGTTTAGACCCATCTTGCCATGTCTGCTAGTTTACGTTGTGTAGAATTTTGAGCTTATTTTCTTTCCATGCACGTAGACTGAACATCGTGTTTAGCATTTAATAGCTGGCCTTTTCGTTTCAGTCTTCGTGTATGACAGGCACCACATGAATGTGCTTGAGGTAAACAAGAGAGATTAGAACTGCAATTCCAATCACCCCCTTCACAACTGGACCGCCGGTGCTGGAAGGGACGTTGTTCCTCTCAATGTTACAAAAACTTACTATTTCATTAGCGGAAAAGGATTCTGCCGTAGAGGCATGAAAGTAACTATTCGCGTTGAAAAACCGCAGCCCCGATCATCATCTTTGCCATAAAAGATTGATAAGGATTTATGTGTGGTTTCAGGATTCTTGAGTTGTTTGCTTCTATAATTTGTTGAATTATTATGACATGAATGGTTTAGTACTTATCCTATGATCATCTCGTGAAGAACCAAGTATGGGTTGAGTATCTTTAAAATGGTTTGTAATATGAGCAAGGATATAAGTCATTTGTTACTTCAGTTTTTGTAGCTATCTTATAAATTCAAACTTATTCTTCCAGGTTATGAACGTCTGTGGAAACTGATTGACAATTCTTCTGTGTTCCTATGAGTTATCATAGAGATTTTTTCCCCCTTATAGAATTTAGAATAGCAAATACTATTCACGAGAGTTAGCTGCAAATTTTCCAAGTACAAGAGCAGCCACATTAGCTTCTCCTTGATTTCGACATATTACTCGCAAACTGATTTCGACATTGCAGTAATCATCATTCCTTTATAGTTCCTGAAAACGATCACCACGCCATAGAAATTATGACCCTCCTTGATGGAAACATCAACATTCGCCGCCTACGCATCTCAGCAGCAACCCCAGATTGTGGGTCAATGCCAAGTTTATTCTCAACCATATGCACCTTCAAGAATTCTAGCAGGCTCGCGTTGAACTCCAATACAAGTTTCTATTCCCGCCATAGAACCATTAATAACCATAAGTAGTTCCATCTCAGGCTTTGAAAACACTCGCCAAGCTTGCAGCAAAAAGCCACGACTCTTGGGCCCCTATACAGTTGCACCCACAAGCTCATTCCCCAAACCTCAATGACCATTTCTTATTTGAATGAGTGTAGTGCACTTTCCACCCCATTTTCACATCTCTCACATGCTTCTTACTGGGATATGCCGATGTCTCAAAATCTCGGAAGAATTTGATTTTACTCGACCATCCTGATAACGGGCTTGGGAGTTCAATTTTTTTAGTGACATTGCCAGCCGGTATCCCGATTCAATCATGCACTTAACCTTCTCGTCAAAATGCCAAATTGCATATCACTAACACCTGGTACGTCACCAGGTATGTTGAGAATGAGCTCTGTATTAACTGGTAGAAGATTGGCCTGAATTGCCTTCCCATTCCAACTCCCGGCCTCGAATAATAAATCTGCCACACTAAGCCAGAGGTTCCCATAGCTCAGTGAAATAGAGCGAAAAGAGTGGTGGTGGTGGTGGTGGTGGTGGTTGGGCCAAGAAGAAAGGATTTTTTTTTTTTAATTTTTAGTTTTTAGTTATTAATTTTATTATTATTTTAATTGAGATTTTTTTGTACATTCGAAAGAATTGAGACTATAATTAATTTTTTTATAAAAAATCGTCATGACTTTATTGAAGAAAATGAATGAAAAAATATTGTTTGCTTGATCTGAGGAGTATTACTCCAAAATGAGAGGATATTGTGCAAAACATGAAAAGAGTAGGGTTCATTGTCATGTATCAATTTCGGGAAAAAAAAAATTTTGGTTAATTCTCATTATTTTCAAAATACATTTTCAATCATGCTATAAATACAGACAATTTTTGAAGAAAATATTTACATATAACACTTAGGCATGTATTCATTGGAAGATGGAAAAATAAAAAAAATAGGCGAACCACATTTTGCCATGTCATCTTCAATAAGAAATTTGCCAAAAAATTTATGTACTTAGAACTTGTTTGGGAGGGATTTTAATCCAATTAAAATTGAAAATATAGTCGTTATTGGGTCACTCGTCTAATAAAAGTCAATAATAACGACTAATTTTTCAATTTTAATCCGATTTTAATCTCTACCAAACAAACTCTTAGACTTTTTCCACACATTTTTCTTTCTCACATTTTTAATCACACATTTTTCAAATTCAAAATTTTTTTTTATTTTTTAATCACACGGGGTCATTTATCTACTATTCGAAAATACATTCTTAACAAAAAAAGAGGGTTCGAACAAGTGCTTACGCTAAGTATACTTACTACGTATATGTAAATTTTGTAAGCTTAGCCAAACATTCTCTCGGAGTACTTGGACGGGACGAGAATTGGGATAAGATATTTGAGCCATCCACAGAACTCTCACATTTTTTCCCTCCAATGGCGACAACTTTTCCTTCTACCTCAGTGCAATCTCCCCGCAATTCCTTTACTCCATTCAAACCCTACAAACCTTCTTTTATCTGGGCCCCCAGAAGATTTTCTCGATTCATCATCCCGTCATTTCAAACTCAACTGCCACTATCACCACTCTGTTCCTCCAATGACACCACCGCGGCCACGGCGGAAGACGAAATGCCAAAAAACGTAGAGGCAATGAGCACTGATGTTCTTCGACGCTTTATTAATCTCAATTTAGGCAACTGGACTGGCTCTTTCCATGTCAGTATCAATTTTTTGAATTTTGCTGATTTGAAGAAAACTATACGGATTATATTATGTATTTCTCTTGCTTTTTTTTTCTAGCAATTTGATTGTCATGGGAATTTGCTGCATAAAATTAGTACAAAGCTTGCGGTGGGCTCTTATGGTGAAGATGAACTTCTCAGTTTAATTCAAACGTACTTTTTCTTTTCCTCATGGTTCTGTTATATTAGATTATTTATACGTTTTCCACTGTGTTTTGAGGTTAGATTGATTTTGTTTGGATAGTTATTTCAGGAAATTCATTCATTTCTTATGCCTACGTATTATAAACAAATGTTGCCAATATCCACTTCTGTTTGTGTTTGAAATTTGAGCTTAACAAGAATGGAGGTTAACAAGAAATGCTCGACATCCCGATTAATTAGTCTGGTTTGAATGAAGTTCAATTTCTACGGCAAATTAAGAAGAGCTGCATTAAAAAGTAGTTTAATTGAATAATGCTCTAAAATAAAATCTTTTCATTTTATCTATTATGTTAGTGTATATAATGTGAGTGTTGCTTCGTGGTGTTATTTTCCACTTATGAAAAGGCAAACTTTGAGTACCTTATATCGTACTAATTTGGTGCTTACAAAATTAAAGAGAATAAGGTGTAATTGTGTAAATCTCAAACCAGCTCTTGTTTTTGCATTACATACTTAGTTGATCCCTTCCATTCTTTTATTGGAATTTGTTTTTTCCTTATCACCACATAAAGGAAAATGATTTCCTTTGGCATTTTATTTCTTAACAACAACCTGCTGAATTTAACTTATCCATGTTCGTTCGAGGAACTTAATTGGTTTTAAAAAATTTAGGTTATACATCAAACAACCTCCAATTGAAGATGGTTATGAGCCAGAGTGGTTTGAGTACAAAATTAAGGAAACTAACATGTTCACTGTGGACAAATATCAACAGGTGAGCCTTCTTATTTTGAAAGCATTATTGGTCACTCATTGTTAGTTCCTCATTGCAAAGTTTTAATCTTCATGTTATAAATTTATTATATGGATTCCTTTTTTTTTTGTTCTTTTATTTCAGCATCCATTGATATTAGTTTGCAGATAGGTTTCTTTTCCAAAGAGAAGGCTTTTGCTTTGAGGTATCAGACAGCCGGAATGTTGGAGACTGTGTTAAGACAAGGGGTCCTAGGTGAAGATGATATTGGAGAAGAATCACCCAAGTAAGTGCTTTGTTAGTTGTGAAACTATATCCAAAGCATTATGCCTTTTGAAAATTAGCAGTTTAAAAGGTATCTGTTCTTGAAACAAAGGAAAATTTTTGGTGTTAGATTTTCTATTTACATCGAATCCTCTATTTGGATTGCTGTGACCATTAAGAGCTGTGTTTAATGCGTATTACTGGAAAAGACTCTATAATACAATAGACAGGAGTATAACTTCTTCTTTTTTCCCTTTAAAATTGTTCAAGGACTTATATTCTATACAAATATTACACAGTAATAATGTTTTCAGTAATATCATGAATGCTTGATTGTACTTGTGTCTTTACAATTTTTCCTGGCCCTTACTCATGTTGGTTCCATTGTTTAATACCAATCTCATCTTTCTCGTTGTTGCTTTTCTTTTCACAGAAACTTAAAGCTACCTTCTCGCCGGCCTTCTCTTGTGTGTGAAAACTGTCTTTATTCCTTAGAGAAAGATATGCGAGTAAGAGCATTTCATATCATGGATCCAAGAGGCATTCTAGATACGCTTCTCGTATTCCTTGAAGAAAGAGGCAGCAAAGTGCTTGTTCATCCTTCCTTCGACAATTCTAATGTATGTCTAGATCTATACAAACGTTCTCTCGAGATATCAATTGTAATTTGAATATCAACCATAGTATCTAACTCATGCATCCTCAAAGAATCACTTCCTAATACTAAGCTATTGGTTCTAGGACATGGACAGGATTAATCCCTTTTTGGGTACATGGAAAGGTCATTCTAGAACGAAGCGCAGTGGCGTTTACGGAGCTACAATAGCTGAAGCAGATACAATAGCTGTACTCAAAATCAATGAGGATGGTCAGCTCATTCAGGTTTGTCAGTCTTGTAGAACTGTGTTTCCCTTTTCCTTCCGAAATTTGAGAGTTCTCAAAACAATATTAAAAGTTTTTTATTATTGTTTTTGTAATAGTGATTTAATAAGCTATTAATATTAAAAGACAGCAACAGGTTTACAATAACTAAAGAAACGTTATTTATGAGAAAGAAATTTCCACACGTTGGTCTTTTTCCAATATTTTACTGTCAAAAGCTTCTATATGTTCGGCAGCTTACTAATTTTCCCGCAAATATTTCTATCCCCTTTTTTAGTCGTTTGGTAAACTTAAAGGTTAACTAGGAAATTATTTTACAAATGTCAAAGACTGAGGAGACGATGTCCATCTTTCTCAGAGTTGACATCTATAAATATGTGCTCTTTTTCATTCAAGGTAGTTGTTTATCTCATATTTTGACTGTACATGTTTCTGTGCTCAAACTTGATGGATGCTTAGTGGACATTCTGTTTAAGTCATATATAGTTTTGTTTCGTATGAATTTTATACTGTGCTTTTGAGAGTTTAGTCTCGTCTCTGTTAGATTCTTACCTGCTCCTTTCAATGGACCATTTAAGCTAATTCTTTCGTTTTTCTTGGTGCTTACAGGATATTACTTCTACATCAGACAGAAGCAATGTTACCACTAACGTACATTGGACAGGATCCATGTCCAACAACTTGGTCACATTCGACGGTGGCTTTCAGCTGACTTTATTACCCGGGGGCATGTACTTGGGGTGCCCTTCTGATGTAGCGAAGAGTGTGCAAGAATCCAAGTCGTTCCATTTGGAGTTTTGTTGGGTAGAGTCACCTGGCAAGAGACAGAGATTGGTGCGGACGTACGATGTAGAAGGCTTAGCTGTCTCGTCTACGTATTTCTATGAGACCAAACTATGAGTATTCATCTTCCTTTGTGTACACTCACTTTACTGAATTGGGTATAAGCTATAATTGTACGCAATCCAATTCAAAAGTTGTACTTCCCAAAAGGATATGCAAATTTGCATATAATTTTTAGCAGAAATTATCGTTCAACTCAGCTAAAACTCCATAGAGAGCTAAAGTTCAAGAAAAAAAAAATGTCGTGAGGAGAGAACCTCATTAAAGTATATTAGTCATGAAAGAACAAGCAGAAACAGTGTAGACATTGAAATCNTTTTAGCAGAAATTATCGTTCAACTCAGCTAAAACTCCATAGAGAGCTAAAGTTCAAGAAAAAAAAATGTCATGTGAGGAGAGAACCTCATTAAAGTATATTAGTCATGAAAGAACAAGCAGAAACAGTGCAGACGTTGAAATCCGTCGATGGCATTCACATAGAGTTAGGAGGGCTTTTCGATGGGGAGCCGGGGCTTTCCGATGGTATGGAGTTCTGGTGGTTTTGGCGGTGGTTGGCTGGGGATTTTTGGCTTCAAAGGTGGCGGTTTCGGGGTGATGGTTTTTTCAAATCTAGACTTGTTTGCAACTTTTAAAAAGTTTGGACACATAATCGCAATATGTTTTTTATTTTTCTTTTCTTTTGCTTTTGTATAAAAAGTTTGGACACATAATTGCAATGTGTTCTTTATTTTTCTTTTCTTGTGCTTTTGTTATATTTGATTAGGAGGGTAAATTCGTCATAACATGATGAAAAGGACCTTCGGCGCACGAAACGTTGAAGTTAAAGGCATAAATGTCAAGAAATGAAAGGTAGGGACGATTTTTACAATACATGTCAAAGGTAGGGATGTTTTGTGTCAATTATCCTTTGATCAATTAAGACTTCTAACTTAAAAATTTTAATACGTTAAAGATCCAAAACATTACTTTTTATAAAGTTAAAATCACACCACGTAAAAGTTAAGAGGTCCAGTTCCATTCTTAAAAAGAAATATGCTACATGTATAGTTCTTGGTGGACTGTACATTTATAGCCGACGTTGATTAGTGTGGGCTCCACTAAGGACTGTACAATGAGCTTTTCTGTTTTAAAAAATAGGGAAGTTGCAGCAACAGTCCCTTCAACTTTTTAATATTTTGCAGATTTTATCGAACTTTCAATTTGTGCCTACGAAAGTCCCTAACCTTTTAAAAATATACAGCAGGGGTCCAAATGAATGGAAATCATTTAATTGATCGTTGACCAACCAAATTAAATAAGGGCAAAATGGTAATTTAGTCAAGCTCATATTATAAAAGTCAGGAAAAAAGGTTTTCTCCTTCTCTTCACCCTAGCGCCATCCCGACCCACTCCACCCCACGATCCCACACTTGAAAATCAATCACCAGGATAGCGACCTACTGTCAGTGGCGGACCCAACACTCGGCTAAGGGGGCAGCCGCCCATGCTGGGCTCCGACGAAAGATTTTTGGGAAGGAGACAAACTACCGCACGCCTGGTTTGGTAGCAGCCAGTTCATCTTCTTCCTCCTTCATTTTTTTTTTGTTTTGTAATGAGATTGGGCTGTTGCTGCCAGCCCAACCTTTTATTTATTTTTTAAATTGTGTTGGCCATATGTTATTTGGCCCAGTACTTATTTATATAAAGGCCTAGCCCAGCCGTTATCATTTTTTTGTTTTTGTAATTGGGTTGGGCACTTGAGCTATTTGTTTTTCGGCCCAATACTAAATTATATAAAGGTCCAGCCCATGAGCCCAA
>CAIGRM010064138.1:0-16328 GCA_903798335.1 Fraxinus albicans
GGTTGTTAGGGGATGAACTACCTGATTTGCGTGTGGTAGAACAGGTTCTTATCAGTTTGCCTGAGAAATTTGAGGCAAAAATCTCTTCACTTGAAGATTCCAGAGATCTGTCTGCCATTACCTTATCTGAGCTCATAAATGCTTTGCAAGCAATTGAGTAAATGAGGTTGTTTAGACAGGAAGAACAGGTTGAAGGAGCCTTGTTTGCCAAAGAAAACTATAAAGCTCAAACAAGCTTTGGTTTAAAGAAGCAACAACTTGAAAAGAAGAAAGGAAAAATTAGCAGAACATCAGGCAAAAATGAAGTTTATCCATCCTGTCCTTATTGTAAAAAAATCGGCCATTCTCCCAAATGGTGTTGGTAGAGGCTAGGAGTTCAATGTAGAGCATGTAAACAGTTTGGACATGTTCAAAAAGTGTGTAAAAACTAGAAGGAGAAGTAGGATTCACAGCAGGCTTAGGTGGCAGAAATTCATCAGCAGGAGGAGCATTTGTTCACAGCAATGAATGAAAGGGCTTGCAGTAGTGATGAAATACGGCTATTGGATAGTGGATGTACTCACCATATGATCTCGAATTCCAGTATTTTTGTAAAGCTAGATGAAGGCTACAGATCAAAAGTTAAAGTGGGGGAATGGAGAGTTTGTAGATGTGAAGGGAGTTGGTGAATTTCAGTGCAGACCTTGACAAGTACCAAGTATATTTTTGATGTTTTATATGTTCCAAATATCGATCAAAACTTGATAAGTGTTGGTTAATTGATTGAAAAAGATTATACTCTAGTATTCAAAGATGAGATTCACTATAATGATTCAAAAAATCAAGAAGTCATGACCATTGGCATGAGAATAGAAGCTTCCCTTTAGAATGGAAAACTGTAGGTGATCAGGTACTTGCAAGCACTGTCATTGAATTTTCACTATGGCATAAAAGATTTTGACATACTAACTACACATCACTTAAACAATTACATGATTTGGAGTTGGTTGAAAACTTGACTGAAATCAGTAAGGATGATGGATGTGTATGTGAAATCTATCAATTGGGAAAGCAAACTAGGTAGCCATTTTCTAAAAACCAGTCTAGAAGATTTTCAAACAAGTTGCAGCTTATCCATTCTGATGTATGTGGTCTAATGAGAACCCCTACTTTAAATGGAAGTAAGTATTTTGTGATTTTTATTGATGACTTAACAAGGATGTGCTGGTTTTTTTTTGAGACAAAAGTCTGAAGTTGCTGGTGTATTTCAAAGGTTTAAGAACTTAGTTGAAAATTAGTTGAAAATGAGAGCAACTGTAGAATAAAGGCTATAAGATCAGACAATGTGATGAGAACCATGTAGCAATAGTAGCTACGCAACCCAACAACGATATTGAAATCAATCCAAGAAAGTCCAAATCTAGGTTGTAGACGATAGAATCGTGACCCGTGCCTCTCGAACCAAGAACCTAAGGTATATTAAACCTTAGACCTGTTGATTACCCGAAACAAAAACCATGATTTACGAACGCCACAAAGGGTGCCTAATCCTTTGATAAGTTCTAAGGTTGAACGTCACAAATATAATAATATATTTGATAAGTTCGAATGTTCATGAAGAACAAGAAGAGAGAAAATCTCAATATTTCATTTTGTCAAAAATGTTAAGTTTACAATGAAGAAATAAATCCTATTTATACTAAAACTATGAAAAACCCTAAAAAGTAAGAATTAGAGCCCAATAGATGCTAAAAGATACTAAAATTATGGAATCCTAGTGAAATAAGGTAACTCGCAATATTTGGAAATATTCTGCCCGAAATTGGTCGGGTCAGTAAGACGTGCCCACGCCTTAAGTAAAGTTCACTTCAGCATAGTGCACTTTCTCTTTTCTCTTTCGGCCCTCAATCCCAACATGAAACTTGTCCATTGGCTTGTTGGCTTCAACATTTTGGACTCCAAAGCTCGATCGCATGAATGCCTATCCCGGGGCACATCATCCCCTCTCTCTTCGAAAAGATTCGTCCTCGAATCTATACCTTCAATGCTCAGATTATAGCCCTTGTCTCCAATCAATGCTAGAACATGAAATGGGCCATCACCTCTAAGATGTAATTTGGACCTCTTTTGAACTCGAACCCTCATTTTCTGTAAGAACACCCAATACCCATCACAAAGATCAAAATGTGCTCGTTCCAAGGACTTCCTTCTGCAAGTGTGAGATGCCCCAGAGATAAGCTCCATTGGTGAGTAACTGTGCTTCCTCCATCTCTCATTCTGCCTAGGTGTTTGTAACAATTGCACTGCAATTAGATTCAAGTCTCCCATCATATCTCCTTGGTAGTACAATTCACTACATATGAACTCTTCCCATGGTAGCTTCTTTACCTCTTCAGGGATCATAGTCAACCTTCGGTAATATAGTCAAACGATATTAGGCAATAAGTTTGCTTTCATGGACGAAGCCTCCACAATCCTGCAAAACAGAAGGAGCAAAACTAGGGAGAGAATTGTTAGTTCTCACTGAAGCACTATCTCCCTCATTCTCATTTTTAATCAAGCTCACTTCTGACTTTTCTTTTCTCTCTGAAGAACCACTTTCTTTTACCCCTTGTGGCCACTTTTCATTTCTTGCCACCTCTCCATTCTCATTTTTGTTTTCTACCTCTTTTCTCTCATGTGGCTTCTCTCTCTTTTTATCACACTCAGCTACCTCACTCTTTTCTCTCTTTCTCCTCTCTACCTCTCTTCTCACTTTAAGTTGATCATCATAAGCCCATTGTGTTGCCAAGCCAGCTAAAGTGATTTTCATCCCATCTCGAAGAAAGCTATACCTGTTCCTCACCACATCATACACAACTTTCTTCTCACGCCTCCAAGGTCTCCCAAACAACATATGGAATGACCTCAAGGGAACTACATCACACCACACCTCATTGCTATATCTCCCAACGGTGAATTTTATTAGAACCTGCTTGGTCACATCTACCTTCCCACACCCCTTCAACCAAGTCATTCTGTAAGGACTAGGATGTTGTTGTACAGGTAACCCCAATTCTTCAACCATAGTGATGCTGGCCAAGTTTGATATGTAGTCCCTATCAATAGCTAGACTGCATACATTACTACCCACATAACACCAAGTTTGGAAAATATATCCCCAATCACCATCCGTCCCCTTATATAGATTTTTCTCAAGATGTCAGGAAAGGATTTCTAAGATCAAGATGATGAATTAGACATAGATGAGCATGAAGGAATTTGTTTTCTTACTCAGGAACACAAGCGAAGAAAGAATGAATTTCTTTTTTTTTTTCGGACTGTACGGATGAACAGTAATTTATTATTATTTTTTGAATTTTTTTAGACTCAAAAATCAACTACGATAACAACAAAATAGACGGAAGTTGATTTGGACTCAGATTGAGCACACAAATAACTTTTGAAATTTTTTTAGAATTTTTTTTCGGATCAAAGACTCAAAAATATTACTGGACACAAGAACACGAAGAACGAATAACAAAGGAAAACAAAGACTCAAAGAAATAAAAATGATAGAACCTGAATCTAGAGCCCAAGCTCTGATACCAAATGATGAGAACCACATAGCAATAGTAGCTACGCAACCCAACAACGATATTGAAATCAATCCATGAAAGTCCAAATCCAGATTGTAGACGATAGAATCCTGACCCGAGCCTCTCGAACCAAGAACCTAAGGTATATTAAACCTTAGACCCATTGATTACCCGAAACAAGAACCATGATTTGTGAACGCCACAAAGGGTGTCTAATCCTTTGGTAAGTTCTAAGGTTGAACGCCACAAATATAATTGATAAGAATGTAAAATGTGTAGTTTTTCCCTCTTTATTTAATGTGATCGTATGATTATTTTATGTGAAAATGTACTTATTAATCTCATATTTTGGTTTAAGTGGCAATTTGATGGATATGGCGTAACTTGGAAGAAATAAGTGGAAAATGAACAACATGAAAGAAAGCGAAAGTTCGGGGCCCAAAATGCAAATACTCAAAAGTTAAGTCAAACCTCACAATGAAGTTTTAAGAGCATTAGAGGTCAATTGGATGAAGAAAGAAGTCAAATGGATGAAGTACAATCAAAGAATTGTAAAATATCAACTTTCAGGCGAAAAAGTTATGCACCGATTTTCAACCTATATTGAGACCCATTTTTAACATGATAAAAGATTGAATTGGAAGATTATGTTTATAGTAAAGTTGTATTCCTATGAGTTAGCTTTCCAACACATCTTGAATCACTTCAATCGGACATCAGAAGTGAAAGATATGACCAAAATACTTAAAGCTATTCGGCAGAAAGATTTGATACTATGCATACGCAAATGCCTGCAGGCCTTGCGTATGTACAAGACCATTTTTGACTTCCTGAGGCCAAATTCAGTGTACTGTACGTACGTACAAGTTGTACTATGCGTACGTATGGTTCATCCCGAGACGCAATTTTCAGTTTCCTAATCTGATTCAACTACGTATGGAAACCTATCTCTTCACGTCATATAAACCCTAATCTCGACCCATAACGTACAGAATGCCTCCCAACCTATTTTCTCTTAGATTCATGAATTGTAACTAAACTTTTACACTTGGTCGAATGAAATTGAAGCCTCGAAACCACATATTGTGAGATCTAAATAGTTTTTCTTATTGTTTGATTTATATTTTGAGTATTGAATGTTCTTCTGCATTTATTTCTATGATTTGTTGCATTTAATTGCTAGAGGGCCCGCTAGTTTATTGATTATGTTAAGTTTAATTGCTAGGAGGCCTACTAGTTTGTTATTCGTTACAATCTACCGCTAAGTTAAATATCAAATCCGTAATTGTTTGATCCCTTTAACTTGTGAAGCACTAGGATTTGATGATTTTTTGCGATAGAGGTTATTGAATCTTAAGAAGAATGTTTGAATAGATTGAATGCAACAGCTGGTGTTTGTGTTATCTAGTTCATCGATTTCTTTATTGTGTAAAGCTGCTATTAAATTGAATCTTGAGCGCTGGTCTAAGGTTATTTAATAATTAGGGTTAATTAGAACGCTTGTTTCTAACTAACTAAAATTAAGGAGAAATAGGAATCAATTCCAACGATGAATATTCAAAATATAAATTGAATTATCATTGCATCTATGATCAATCGTGGATTTCCGACGGTAGATGTGGACTTAAGGGTTAATTAGAATGCTGGTTTCTAACTAACTAAAATTAAGGAGAGATAGGAAAATAATTCCAACGGTGAATATTCAAAATATGAATTGAATTATCCTTGTATCTATGATCAATTGTGGATTTTCGACGGTGGATGTGGACTTAGACCAAGGTTAGTCTTTTGATTGTTTTCGTTCATTTAATTTGCATTGTTATTAATTGAGTTATTTACAATTGTTTGCATACAAAATCCCCCCAATGATTGTACGAAGCATAAATACTGAATTACACACTCTTCGTGGGGTCGACCCTTACTTCCACTACTACATTAGTTTTAGATGTTAAGGTATTACTTTTGGGTGCCTATGACAGTACACACCAATAATAATATATTTGATAAGTTCGAATGTTCATGAAGAACAAGAAGAGAGAAAATTTCAATATTTCATTATGTCAAAAGTGTTAAGTTTACAATGAAGAAATAAATCCTACTTATATTAAAACTATGAATTAGAGTCCAACAGATGCTAAAAGATACTAAAATTATGGAATCCTAGTGAAATAAGGTAACTCGTAATATTTGGAAATATTCTGCCCGGAATTGGTCGGGTCAGTAAGGCGTTCCCACGGCTTAAGTAAAGTTCGCTTCAGCATTGTGCATTTTTTCTGTTTCAGTAAGGCGTGCCCACGCCTTAAGTAAAGTTCGCTTTAGCATTGTGCACTTTCTCTTTTCCCTTTCGACCCTCAACCCCAACATGAAACTTGTCTATCGGCTTGTTGGCTTCGGCATTTTGGACTCTAAAACTCGATCGCATGAATGCCTATCTCGGGGCACATCACAATGGAACAGAATATTGTTGTAGCCAATTTGATAAATTCTGTGAAGATATAGGGATACAACATCAACTGACTATTCCATATTCTCCCTAGCAGAATGGTGTTTGTGAAATGAAGTGTTCGTGAAAGGAAGAATAGAACGGTTATGGAGATGGCTAGATGTTTGATGTTGGAGAGAAAGGTGTCTAAAGAGTTTTGGGCTGAGGCTGTAAATACTTCAGTCTATTTACTTAATAGGTTACCTACTAAATCTTTAGACAGAAAGATACCATTTGAGGCCTGGTATGGAATGAAACCAAATGTCTCTCATCTGAAGGTTTTTGGAAGCTTTTGTTACACCCATATACCTGATGTGAAGAGGGATAAATTAAGCCAAAAAGCTGAGGTTGGAGTGCTAATTGGTTACTACAGTAATGCCAAAGGCTATAGGGTATTCAATCCTCATAGCAAAAAGATAATCTCCAGCAGGGATATCAAGGTAGATGAAGAGGCTTCATGGAATTGGGAATCATCTGACCAGATGTAATTCAGCTCAACTAGAGCCTTCAAACTTTGCAGAAGCTGAGAATTCTAAAGAGTGGATGGCTGCAATGAAGGAGGAGCTAAATATAATTGAGAAGAATGAAACTTGGGTGTTAGTTGACATGCCAAAAGATAAGAATGTGATAGGATTCAAATGGGTGTACAAAACTAAATTGAACTCTGATGGTTCAATTAACAGGTTGAAAGCCAGGTTGGTTGTGAAGGGATATGCTCAACAATTTGGCATTGACTTCACAGATACTTTTGCACTAGTAGTAAGATATGAAACAATCAGATTACTATTTACTATTGCTGCTCAAGGAGGTTGGAAAATTCATCATTTGGATGTTAAGTCAGCCTTCTTAAATGCTACTTAAATGAGGAGATATTTGTTGAACAACCTGATGGTTTTCTAGTAGCTGGAACAGAGGATAAGGTCTATCAGTTGATGAAGGCTTTGTATGGCTTGAAGCAGGCTCCAAGAGCCTGGTACAGCAGAATAGATGAACATTTGATCTGCCTTGATTTCAGTAAAAGTGTTAATGAGCGAACACTTTATATCAAGCATTTGGAGGAAGGAGTGAATGTCATTTCTTTATATGTTGATGATCTTCTAATAACCATCAGCAGTCAAACTTTAATTGAGCAAGTGAAAGATGAAATGAAGCAGGCATTTGAGATGACTGATCTTGGGAAAATGCAGTACTTTCTCAGCATGGAAATAAATCGGTTTCAAGATGGAATTTTTGTCTGTCAAAAGAGATATGTCAAGGAGATACCAAACAAGTTTAGCATGGAAAACTGTAAACCTGTGAGTACTAACTTGGTGCAAAACCTAAAGTTAATGAAGGATGATGGAGGCAGAAAGACTGATGAAAAGATCTATAGAAGCTTGGTAGGAAGTCTTTTGTACTTAACCATACTAGACCTGACATTATCTTGCTGCAAATCTACTCTCCAGATTCAGACAAAAACCAAGTGAAGTGCATTTCCAAGCTGCAAAGAGAGTTCTTAGATACATCAAAGGGAATGCGGAATCGGGAATTTGGTATAGGAAGTCAGGGAATCTGAAATTGGTTGGCTATACTTATAGTGATTGGGCTGGATCCTATGATGACATGAAAAGCACTTCTAGTTATGTTTTTAATTTATGTTCAAGTATTATCTATTGGAATTCAATGAAGCAAAAAAAATTGCTCAATCAACTGTCGAGGCAGAGTATATTGCAGCTTTAGAAGCAACTAACCAAGCCATCTGGTTAAGGAAAGTTTTGGAGGATCTTAACTACAAACAAATTGATGCAACTGTGACTTATTGTGATAACCAGTCAGCTGTTGCTATGGTTAAAAATACGGCGTTTCATGGTAGAACAAAACACATCAAGATCAAGTATCATGCAATTAGGCAAGCACAAGAACATTTTGAAGTGAAGCTGGTGCATTGCTGTTCTATTGATCAATATGCTGACATTTTTGGTTACCGTTTAGTCACATTGGTTTATGTCTAACTCATGTAATGATGTAAAAAAGTTAGTCTAGTTTAGATCTGCTACAAGTTAGTACATTTTCAGGTATGGCTTAGTGGTAGTAGGTAGAATCGTTAGTAATTAAAAAAATGTTTTTTGAATTGTTTCAAATCATGGCTATATATTCAGCCGGGCAAAACCATTGAAATTAGAATGAAATTCCTCTATTTTTTCTCTCATCTTGTTTGTTTAATATCCTTCAACTATGCTCTCAAGACGCTTTATAAATGCCTTTTATGGAAAAAAAAATCGATATGGAAATTGTCCTCAGTAAGCCAATGTTTGGCCCCTATTAATTTTTTTAATATTTTTTTCTCTTAATTTTAACCACACATTTTTCAAATAAAATAATATTACACATGAATCTAAAACTTTCCATTATTTTTCAATCACACATTCTCCAATCAATCACTATTCCAAAATTTATAATTTACACAAAAGGGGGCCAAACACTAGCTAAATTAACTTCGTTTTACTCACCTCATTCAATAGACCTCTCTTGTCAAGCATTAAGATTTAATACGTTAACATTACCTTCAAAACAACACCAGTGCATTGCACGGGCAAAAAATTAGTGAGTAGAAAGATGAATAAATTTCGCTTACTTAATTGGCTAGAATTTCATGCTAACAATGTGTGATAAAATAGAGAAAAAAGAGAATAAAGTAAATACATCAATAGACTTCTGTGATTTATTGAAATCAAAATCTATATTTATAGGGAAAATATGACTGCAAGGGATGCAATGATAACAATAAATAAGACTCTATGGATGTAATTTTTATTCACTAACAAACAAATTATTAACAAATATATATAAAACTAATTATATCTATAGTATCCTATAATTCTGTGATTCTATGCAGTTGCACCACTTGTGCACCTTTAGAGTCGGACAACATAGTTCATGGTGGTATTACTTATATATATATGTATGTAAACCTACTGAGTTGTGCTACATGTACCAAATTATTTACATAAGGGGCCGCCATGTGTCGATTAGGTAATCCCTTAGGTAAATAATTTGGTACAACTAGAATTTCCAACCTATTATGTACTTTTCAATATTAGCTCGTGTATCTATGGATTACATGAGATATTTATCATAATTACCCCCAACAATTAACCAAGTTAGACATCATAGATTTAGGATCTGAAATCAATTTAAACTAACAACTCGTGAACACAACAATGCCAACATCTCTCTTTCTTCACTCTCTTATTTTTTCTTTCTTTGTTTTCTTATTTTCACTTTCTCAATGTTCCTCTCCCCCCCTACTTCACAATGTTATTGAAATCCTGTAAGATATTGAAACAACATCAAAGAGATTATATAGATATAACATTTAACTTAACCATGGAGTTTCCATATGGTTTTAAGTGTAATGGGTAATGTGCGAAAAATAAGTTTTACTATTTAAGAAAAATAAGTTTTACTGATAGAATCTTAGCTAGGTTATTATGTGGTATATTCCTAATTGACT
Source organism: Fraxinus albicans (assembly GCA_903798335.1). Classification (NCBI taxonomy): domain Eukaryota; kingdom Viridiplantae; phylum Streptophyta; class Magnoliopsida; order Lamiales; family Oleaceae; genus Fraxinus; species Fraxinus albicans. The sequence continues at coordinate 9,533 of CAIGRM010064138.1, forward strand.
ATCACATAGGAGTTCAATAATCTAGCAATTAATTCTTGATTGTAGATTATGATTTATTTATTTTCAAGTGGTATTCTTTCATGACTGGGTTGCACTTGATGTACGGGCATTAAGAATAAAAATTTCCAATCACCACTCTTGTATGTTTAGTCGTGACCCTCTAGATTTATATATATAGATCTATAACAACTTTGTTCCTAGTGCCAACAGGATTGGGATAAATGATATGAAGGGAACTTAATAATCAAGTTTCATTAACAATAAAATTCCTCTTGTGACTTGGTCAAACCAAATTTTGACCAATCAATTTTTTTAGTTTGACTTTTGTCAATGGGTTGACATTGGGCCACTTTGACCTCATCAACTATGTGACGCATGGACTTAAATATACGCATAATTACGTCTTGTTCTTTATTTGTAGCTACCAAAGGAACGTAATCGAACTTGTATAATCCATGCTCTAACAATTGGACCCATTCTACCCTGATTGTCTGGTCCAATTATCAATCTTGGCTCAATCCTCCAAAGGCCCAAAACTATACCCCACAATATGCCATTGTTTGATCCAGGGGCGGAGGGAGGGGGTCCCGGACCCCCCCCCCCCCAATTTTTTGACAATTTTTTTGTATTTACCATTCTGCCCTTGGTCTTTGTTTGCTTGTCTCGTAAATTGTTTGAGCTATTCGGGTGCACTCTTTAATTGGTATAAAAGCTCGGTTCGACAAAAAATAACGTATCCAAAAAATATATTTATCTCTCTTCTTTTTAACTACACATTTTTCAATGAAATAATATTATACACACACAAAACTTTTCTTTATTTATTAACTACACATTCTCCTATCAATCTATTATTCAAAAATGTATTCTTAGGCAAAAATTGGGCTCAAACATTCGTAAAAATGGTTGAATCAAATATTGTGACGAACTAGAAGTTCATTGACCCCAAAAGTTTTATACTTTGGCATGATCGATTGCACCTCCAGGAGTTATAATGATGCGTTAAATAATAAACAACTCACATATATATCTTTTTAAGAATCAAAAGATTCTTTTACCTAAAGATTATCCATGTGCAGCTTGTTCGCAAGACAGTTAGTCATTAGACCTTTGGCTACAAAGATCACTATTGAATCTACAACTTTCTTGAAAATAATTCATGGAGATATACGTTGGCCAATGCACCCACCATGTAGACCATTTCGTTATTTTATGTATAAATTGTTTCTTCTATTACATGGTCACATGTTTGCTTACTTTCCACTAAGAATGTAGTTTTTGCTAGACTACTTGCTCAAATTATAAAATTACTAGCTCAATTTTCCGATTACTCAATCAAAATAATTTATCTTGTCACTGCTACTGAATTTAGATCACAAGCATTCGATAATTATTGTATGTCAATTGAGATTGTAGATTGTTATTGAACATTCGGTTGCGTATGTCCATACACAAAATGGTTTAGCGGAGTCATTTATTAAATGTTTACAATTTACTGCTATACCATTACTTATGAAAACAAAACTCCCAACTTCTGTTAAGAGTCATACCATATTACATACCGCATCATTGGTTCGTATCAGACAAACTGCCTATTATCAATATTCACCTTTGCAATTGGCATTTGGTCATGAATCTAATATTTCTCACCTATGGGTTTAGATTGTGTTGTCGAAATTCCATTTTCACCCCCCCCCACAACGTACTAAAATGGGTCTCCAATGAAGACTTGAGATTTATGTGGTTTTGATTCATCATCTATTATTAGGTGTCTTGAATCTTTAACAGGGGTGAATTATCTACTGCACATTTTGCAGATTGTCATTTTGATAAAATGACTTTTCCAACTTTAGGAGGAGAAAAATCATATCCTGAAAAACAAGATAATTTTTTTTAGAATGAAACAACTCTATCTTACTTTGATCCATACAACAATCAATGTGAGCAAGCAATTGAAAAAATCATTTATTTGCAAGCAAATTAATTACAAGATGTATTTGTTGACACAAGAAAAGTGACAAAATCATATATACCGGTATAAAATATTCAAATAAAAATTGATGTCCCTGTAGGACAATTTGTTGTAGCAAATGAATCTTAAATATGCTAGAAGCATGGTCAACAAGACAACAAGTTGGTTTAAAAGACTCTGTACCTCGAAAATGAAAAGTATAAGAGAAAAATGAACCAAAAACTGTGGAAAATGTAACATTAGAAAATATGGTTCCTGAAGAATCATAAGTGTCCAAAAATAATGAGATGTCGATAAATTATATGTTATCTCATAAATTATGGGAATGAAATAATGTTGTTATCGATGATATTTTAGCTTTTAATGTGGCTCTTGATATTATGCAAAATGAGGATCTTAAACAGCAGTCTGTTAAAGACTGTCAATATAGAAATGATTGGCCAAAATAGAAAGGAGTCATACGAGCGAAGTTGAATTCCTTAGTTAGACTTATGAACACATGAAAATGTAATCCCTGTAAGATACAATTGAGTTTTTGTACGAAAGAGAAATGAAAATAATGAAATTATAAGATACAAAGCTTGACTCATAGCTTAATGTTTCTTAGAAAGACTAGGAATTGATTATTATGAAACATATGCTTTCGTAATGGACACCATCACATTCTTAATTAGTTTGACTATGTCAAAAAGGCTTGATATGCTCCTTATGGATGTAATAACTTCTTATTTATATGATTCACCTGATAATTACATATTTATGAAAACCCATGAAGGGTTTAAAGTGCCGAAACAAAATTTCCATGCCTGAGAACCATGTCCTCAATTAAATTGCAAAGATCATTATATGGATTGAAACAATTTGGACGCATGTGGTATAATTGTCTTAGCGAATATTTGTTGAAAGAGAGTTATAAAAATGACGATATCTACCCACGTGTTTTCATAAAGAAAACAAATATTGGATTTGCAGTTGGTTTCTGTTGATGATTTAAATTTAATCAGAACTCCTGAAAGGCTTAACAAAATGCAGAGTATTTGAAAAATGAATTTAGAATAAAAGATTTGGAAAAAACCAAATTCTGTCTCAGGGTGTAGATTGATCATTTTTTAGAATGATTATTTGTTCAGCAATCTACATATACAGAAAAAGTCTTAAAACACTTTTATATGGATAATGCACGTGCGTTGGCATCACATATGGTTGTTCGATCACTTGATGTGAAAAAGATCTATTTCGTCCACTTGAAGATAAAGAAAATGTTCTTGGTCTTTAAGTATCTATCTTAGTGTAATTGGAGAATTAACTTATTTTGCAAACTGCACTTGACATGACATAGTATTTATGTAAATCTCCTTGCAAAATATAATTTTACACCAACTTAAAGACATTGGAATGTTATTAAATATATTTTTCATTACGTAAAGGGTATTATTGATTTGTGATTATTTTATTATCAAAAGTTGAGATCTGCTTTAGTGAGATATGCAGATGTAAATTATCTCTCTGACCCATATAAAGTTAAATCATAAGCAGGATATGTGTTTACATATGGAGTAACAGCTATATCATGGAGATCTATATCATTGACAGCAACATCCTCAAATAGTTATGAAATTATTGCAATCCATGAAACAGGTCGAGAATGTATATGGTTGATGAACATGACCCCATCATATTCCAGCATCATATTGATTAACTTCAATAAAAGATAGTCCAACAATTTTGTATGAAGACAACGCTTCTTGTATTGTACAACTCAAATGAGGCTATATCAAATGTGACAAGACGAATCATATTTCTCGAAGTTTCTTTCATACACATGAGCTCCAGAAGAATGGTGACATTGATGTTCAACAAATTCGCTCAATTGACAATGTGATTGTTTATTCACAAAAGCACTGCTAACATATACATTTAAGAAATTGGTTTACGAGATTGAAATGCGTCGACTCAAAGACTTTCCGTAATCAGCATTAGTAGGAGTAGTTATTTTTTTTTTCCTTTGCTTAGGTTTTATCCTACTGATTTTTCGTAGCAAAGTTTCAATGAGGCATCATTTATCTTTAATACTCCAAAATAACTGTATTCTTTTCCTTCATTTGATTTTTTTGGGTCCCATTTGATTTTTATAAAACAATGTTTTACGAGACAAATATTTTGTAATGTATCATTCAAGGGGGTATTGTAAATGACAAGTTTATTAGTGAATGACAATTATACGCTGCAGCCCTAGAAATTATTACCATTGTATCCCTAATCATTCCCTATAAATATAGGGTTTTGGTTTTCAATATAATACACATAAGTCTATTGACTTTTATTCTTTCTTATATTTTTTCTCTCTTTCATAACACATGATATGATTTATTGTTATTGCATTACAGCTCATGTAGAATAATAGATTTCTTATCATCTTAGATATTTTCAAATTGTCTATATAGGTGAATTTAAGGTTTGATTCAATTAGTATTGTCTTTCCTCATTTTAGTTTATTAACAAATCTAGAAAATCTTTTATTATATTATTTTATAACTAATTCTCTTACCGTGTTTAATGACTATTGTTCACGTAAGAATTAATTCCTACTTTTGATAATTACTTTACCTAGAAGTAAAGTAATAATCAAGAAAGGAATTAAGCTTTGAAAAAACTAATTTCCGTATGTGACCTTGTAGCGAGTTCATATGAAATGAGGCTTTATTGAATCTTTTCAAAGCTAACATCTTTACTCAAGTATTTGAAGAACACAAAAATAACTTTACTGAATGTTCAATTCCGTTTATTCATCAAGCAGCTTGGCATAAAGTTAAGAATAAGGGTTCTTAATTGAAGTGGTGGTTGTGACTGAGTACAATAGGGAAGCGATGATAAAGTTAAGATCGGTGAGATTGATTCCACTTTATAGCCAAGTCAAAAGAAAAAGATACATGGAAGTTGATCTAGTTCTTTTGATTGTTCTTTTGTTAATTTTGCAAAATTAAAAAAAAATGTATACTATTGTATTTTTTTATCAATTAATTAGTGGATTGTTTGATCCTTAGCATGGGGCCTGTGGATGTTTCCCTTTAGGGTTTACCATGTTATATGTGATATTCGCATTTTTAATCTGTTAACTAAATTTCCTACTTAGTTAAAACTACTCAAACACAGTATTAACCTACACGTTGTAGTCAAAACTGTTAGAAATTAATTATAGTAAGTTTTGATTGCATATCATCTAGAGTTATAATAGTGAAATTAAAATTCATTTTTAATTTATGTAGGTTTTATAATTTACATTTGATATCAGAACATGTTTACTTTTAAAAAGTGTAATCCATGAAAAACCATAAATATGGACGGAGCATCCTTTAGATCTCCCATCCTAGAAGTGACTAATTACTCTTATTGGAAGATCAGGATGGGAGTTTATGTTCAATACGTTGATGAAAAGGCTTGGTACTCTATCATGTATGGATATAAAGTACCCTGATGCGAACCCCGTAGCAACGGTGACTACGAAACCCACAACTAGATTGATGTGGAACCCAAGAACGCCAGTTAAACCCCATTTTGGATTTGAACCCAACAAAGTGAACTTAAAAACCCAACGATAATGACGAAGCGTTGAACCCCTTGATTACACAATGAAGAACCCATGATCCGATGTTTAAACGTCACAAGATTTAGATCTTGATAAGTTCGATTGATTGTTCAATGGAAGAACAAGGGAAGCAATAGCCTCTCAATTAATAATTTGTCAAAAGTCTTAATACAATGAATGTTTTTGGTTTTTATTCCAAACCCTAGAAATTAGGTAAAAACGTGCACAATCCCATAATTAAGGTAAGAAATCGACTGAACATAGAATTCTAACAAAATAGGAAATTCGCGAAAAAAGAATTAAATTGCCAATTTTTATGCCTATGCGGTCGCATAGGCCAAGCCTCCGACCCCAGTTTATCCCGGTAAATAGGCATGCGACCGCATGCCCATTTACACTATGCGGTCGCATAGTGTAACTTATGGCCTCCATCTTCAGCTGCTTGAATCAAGTTCATCCATCCCGATCCGGCCTCGACCCCAATATGAAACTTGCTCCATTCTTCGTCACGGTCGCCATATCGTCAGCTGTAGCTTGAACAAGCAATGTCATCGCTTCTTGCACTCCTTTTGCTCTTGATCGAGTCATCGGTCCTTCGTCAACTATCAATGGATCTTTCCCCGGACTTGTCATCGTTCCAACGGCACCTTGGATCATATCATCCCCTCCCTCTTCGAAAGGATTCGTCCTTGAATCTGCACCTGTATCAAACAGAGATAGATCAGCAACGTTAAATGTAGCTGAAACATTATACTCACCTGGGAGATCCACTTTGTAGGCATTATCGTTGATCCTCTCGATGACCTGGAATGGTCCATCCCCACGCGGTTGCAACTTAGACTTCGTCTGATCCGAAAAGTGCTCTTTTCTGAAATGTACCCAAACCTAATTTCCTGGTTCAAATATCACACGCCTTCTACCTTTGTTCACTTTCGTTGCTACGAGCTTACTCTTCTCTTCAATTTGCAACCTCACNACCTGGAATGGTCCATCCCCACGCGGTTGCAACTTAGACTTCGTCTGATCCGAAAAGTGCTCTTTTCTGAAATGTACCCAAACCTAATTTCCTGGTTCAAATATCACACGCCTTCTACCTTTGTTCACTTTCGTTGCTACGAGCTTACTCTTCTCTTCAATTTGCAACCTCACTTTCTCATGCAGTGACTTTACCAACTCAGCTTTCAGCTTACCATCAAAGCTACCTCGTTCATTGACAGGCAAAGGCAACAAATCCAAAG
>CAIGRM010064160.1:0-15506 GCA_903798335.1 Fraxinus albicans
ATTCAATATATACAAATACCAAAAACTAAATTTACCTAATTAATTTGCTAATTTGTTTAGAAACTAAATTTACCTAATTAATTTGCTAATTTGTTTAGAAAAAATTAAAATAATTTAATTAATTCAATATAAAAAATTTATTTAGTTTCGGTTCTTTTTCGGTTCTTCGGTTCTTGGTCTAGACCCAAGACCCAACCGAAATCCATCGGTTTCTCGATTCGGGTACCCGTTCGGGTATTTAATTTACGAAGAACCGCTCGGTTCGGTTTGGTCCGATTCGGTTCGGGACTTTTGGACACCCCTACTATATTGATTGAACCAAAAGTGATTACAAGAAGAAGAAAGAGGGAAAGAGATTATAGAGAATTGGGGAAGAAGAAAGAGGAACAAAATCCTGACAATTTTCCACAATGATCTTTCCCATGTTCCCTTCGTTTGTTTTAAGTAGAAGAAAACGTGTTTTGCTACAGAAAATGGGTACACTTTAAAAATTAAAACTAAGTAAAACGGTGTCGTCTATAAATTTGAATGTGAAGACTAGTCAAGTCCGTTGGCTCCTCTTCCTCCTCGTTCCCCAACTGGGTGCTACCTCCTGCTGATCATTACATTCCTTTCCCTCAAATTGACCTTGTCCCCAAGGTTGAAATCGAGGAAAAAACTCTTGAATGATTTCAGCATCTTCCCAAGTAGCATCATCTCTGTTAGAATTTGTCCAATGGATAAGCCATTGAGTCACAACTTGGTTATTCTGTTTAGTGACAGGGGACTGCAGGATTGTAAATGGTTCTCCACGAGGTTGTTCAGGCTCGTTCCCTTCTAGCATTAGTAGTATAGACACTTCTTTGTTTCCCAATTTCTTCTTAAGCAGTGAAACATGGAAAACATGATGGATTTTAGAATAATGGGGCAGCCTTAGTTCATAAGTCACCTGCCTAATTCTTCTAATGACTTGATAAGGCCCATAGTACCTGGCAGCTAATTTAGCATTGATCATTGTCACCACATATTGCTGTTTGTAAGGCTGGAGTTTCAGATAAACCTAATCTCCCACCTGAAATTCTCTCTCCACCCTATGTTGATCAGCATAGAACTTCATTCTTGCTCTGGCTTAAGCCAAATGTTCCTTAACAGTAGGTCCATCTGATGCCTCTCTTATATTAACTCTTCCATTGCTGCTACATTAGTGTGTTGATACGGACCCAACGCTAACTGTGGTAGCTTAATGCCATATAAGGCCTCAAAGGGACTCATTTTGATAGCAGTATGGTAGGTGGTATTGTACCACCATTCGCCAAAGATAACTAGTTAAACCACTGCTTAGGTTAATGAAAAGTCATACATCTCAGGTACATTTCCAAGCACTGATTAAGTCTTCCAGTTTACCCATCGGTTTGTAGGTGATATACAGAGCTTAGGTGTAGTTCAGAGCCCATTAATTTGAACAGCCCTTGCCAAAATCCACTTGTGAAAATCTTATCTTTGTTTGATACTACACTCTGAGGTATCCCATCAATGTAGTTTGTAATTATTATCCAGGAATGTTCTGGCTACAGTAGAAGCGAGAATGGGTGTGCCAAGGCTATGAAATGTCCATACTTAAGTGAACTTATCCACTACCACCAGTATCACAGTGTTAGCCTTTGAACTGGATAGTCCTTCAATAAAATCCATGGAGATATGGCTCCAAGAGTATTGAGGTTCAGGTAGCGGTTGCAACAAGCCAGGATAGGAGACATGCTCTCCTTTGCATATTTGGCAAATGTCACACTGGAGCACCTTTCTTTTAATCTCCTTAACCATTCCAGGCCAGAAGAAATGTTGTTTAACTCTATAAACACTTGCTTGGATACCTGAATGTCCTCCATTTTGAGATGAGTGGATATTTTGTATCAGAGCTCTTATCTGTCCCCCTGACCCCACATACGACTTCCCTTTAGACTTGAGTAACCTATTCTTATAGCTATAGTCAGTAACCTTCTCAGGATTAATTAACAAGGCCTCAATCTGTTGGTTAGCTTCATCATCCCCCTTATAGCTTTCCATTACTTCCTATATCAAGTGGGAATAACATGTGTAATTGTTGCAGCCTCTACATCTGATTCTTCTCTCCTTGATAGTGCATCAGCCACAACATTATATGTCCCCTTCTTATACTGAATCTCATAACTTAGCCCAAGTAGTTTAGTTAACCATTTTTGTTGAAGAGGAGTAGTGATCCTTTGCTCTAGCAGGTATTTTAGGATTGATGATCTGTTTTGATGACAAAATGGTGTCCCTCCATGTAATGCCTCTATTTCCCTACTGCGGTTTTCATATATAGACATCCCTAGTTTCTCATTGCTGATGCCCTTGCTCATATCAGCAATAGGTCTCCTGCCTTCATTAAAACTGCTCCCATTACTCCATGATAAGCACCTATCTCAACAATGAAGGCCTGGTCAAAATCTGGTAATGCCAGTATTGGTGTGTTGTACATGGCTGTCTTCAACTTCAGAAATGCCAATTCAGCAGCATTATCCTAGCCGAAACAATCCTTTTTCAAGAGATCAGTTAGTGGTTTAGCGGTAATTCCATATCCTTTCACAAACTTCCTTTAATATCCTGTCAAGATAAGGAATCCCCTCAATCGCTTCACATTACTATGCCTAGGCCATTGCTGCATAGCACTCACTTTCTGAGGGTCAACTGATACTCCTATGGCTGATATTATGTAACCTAAATATTCCACTTTGGATTGCCCAAACTAGCATTTAGACCATTTAGCATATAGTGTCTGCTTCTTTAATAACTTCAGTACAATGGATAAATGTTGACAATGGGATTCCAAATCGGGGCTATATACTAAGATATGATCAAAGAAAACCTGAACAAACTTCCTCAAATACTCTTTAAAAAATTTATTCATCAAACATTGGAAGGTGGCAGGGGCATTGGTGAGTCCAAATGGCATCACCTTAAATTCATAAAGGCCATGGTGAGTTTTAAATGATGTTTTGTGTATGTCTAACTCTGCCACTCTGATTTGGTGATATCCAGCCCTCAAGTCAATTTTGGAGAACCACCTTGATCTATACAACTCATCAATCAGTTCATCAATCATGGGCATGGGGTATTTATCTTTGATGGTAAGGCTGTTAAGCTGCCTGTAATCTATACAGAATCTCCAAGTTCCAACCTTCTTTTTTACTAGCAACACCAATAAGGCAAAAGGACTATTGTTCTGTTGAATAATCCCAATCTCCAACATTTCTTTCACCATTCTCTCAATTTCAGTTTTTTGTATATAAGGTCATCTATAAGGCTTTATTTTAAAATGTTGTGCCCCTTCTTTCAATAGAATCCTATGGTTATTAAACCTGGGAGGTGGCATCCCTCTAGGCTCTATGAATACTTCTGGAAATTGTTCAATACTGTCTTGTATAGCTGCAGCAGTTTGGTCATTTTCTTCTTCCTTCATTGCTTCTATTTGGGCTATAATACCATGTGGTTGCTTGTGGACCCACCTAAAATATAACCCCAAACTTCTTTTGGTTTGTATGTCGATAGAGTAATAGTTTCGAATTTTGAGGGGTTGGTTTGGGTCTTTTGGCTTGGTTCATTGCTGCTATTGGGTGGATACTTTGGAACAAAGTTTTAGGTTTTTAGGAGGTGTTAGGCCATTTAGGTTGGTATGAAGGTCTGGTTTGGATTCAAGGCTGTTATGGTATTCTCCTGTATGAGGGCTACTTCAAATGCTTAGGAGATAGAGTTAGGTTTGATAATTTTAACCATAGATTTAATTTCTTCCTTCAATCCACTAGTAAACACTGATATGTAGTATGATTTAGGAAGGTGTGGTAGAGAGAGCATAACTTGGGATTTGAGATCCTCAAATAGTTCTTGATATTCAGCCACGGTCCCCTTTTGTCTGATTTTACTGAATACTTATATATCTCTGCTGTAGTTTCAGCAAATCTCCTACAAACCTCAGTGGAAAATAGGGTCCAATCAGCATCTGGGTGGCTATTAGTAAAGCCATAGAACAACACATCTGCTTTCCCTTTGAGATACATTTCAGCAATATTAATCCTCACTTTATCAGGAACTTGGTGAATTTGGAAATATTTTCTTGCTTTCCTCAACTACTCTCTGGGTCCTTCTCTATTGAAATAGGGGAAGTCAATCTTAGGTAGCTTAATTCCCCATTTTAATTTACCCTTCTCAGCGCTACTACTACTACTTTCCATTGTTGTCCCTCCCCTTGGTGTTAAGAGCCCTTCACTGAAAGCAATAGGTATGGATGATCCTATTTTTTGTTTCTCCTTAGGTTCTTCCTTTTGCCCACTCATCTGTGACATCATTGATACTATAGATTCATACTTGGAATTCATTTCTCCCATTAGTACTTCCATTCGGTCCAGCTTGTTGCACAAGATTTCAAGTGTTTGATCTGAGGCATCAACCTTATTGCCCACGGTCTTGAAGGCTTCTCCCTGATCTTCCACTTCCCTGACTAGCATCTTCAAGTGTTCCTCCACTGCCTTAGCCCTCGTGTCCATTTTTAGGATCATAAACTTTGATACCACTTGTAATGGTTGAGCCAAATCTCAACCAAAACTGAGCAAAATCACCACAATAAACTCACAAGATGAAGATAATCAACTGGAAGGCTTCTCCCTGATCTTCCACTTCCCTGACTAGCATCTTCAAGTGTTCCTCCACTGCCTTAGACCTCGTGTCCATTTTTAGGATCATAAACTTTGATACCACTTGTAATGGTTGAGCCAAATCTCAACCAAAACCGAGCAAAATCACCACAATAAACTCACAAGATGAAGATAATCAACTGGAATTTAACAACCCAAGTTGTAACTATATTGATTGAACCAAAAGTGATTACAAGAAGAAGAAAGAGGGAGAGAGATTACAGAGAATTGGGGAAGAAGAAAGAGGTACAAAAACCTGACAATTTTCCACAATGATCTTTTCCTTGTTCCCTCCGTTTGTTTTAAGTAGAAGAAAACGTGTTTTGCTACATAAAACGGGTACACTACAAAAATTAAAACTAAGTAAAACAGTATCGTCTATGAATTTGAATTTGAAGACTAGTCAAGTTCGTTGGCTCCTCTTCCTCCTCTTTCCCCAACTGGGTGCTACCTCTTGCTGATCATTACAGGTGGGTGGCGGTGGTCTAGAAGTGAGTAGGTGGCGATTTTTGGTTTTGGGTGTGGTGGGGTGGGCATGTGTCGGGTGACTAGAGAAAATGTAGTGTTTTTTTTTTTTTGGATTTTGATTTTAATTATTTTGTTATAGAAAATATAAATTTATCATTTTAACTTTGTAACATTAGTCAAAATTTGATCAAATCATTGACTTTTGGTCAACTAATGGAGAAACTACCGATTTCTGTTAAATTGTAATCCGAGTATGAGTTTTTTAAAGGTTTGATACCGTAAGTAACTCGGACTCCTGAAAGCACCTATGGTCGAGTTACTCAAATAAAATGTTTTGATCAAGTTTGCATAAAAGTAAATAAGTTGGAACCGTAGCTGCAATTTTCCCTTTACGTTTACATAGTCGCTTGATTCCACAAAATCTCTCTCTCTCTTTGATTTGAATTTTTGAGATGGATTTGATGACTCATTCCTCAAGGTTCCTCCTTCCTGATTTTCCTGCCGACAATGGCTCTTCTCAATTTTACGCACTGGTACTACTAAACCAACGCATCCCTCGATTCACTCCCCTGCTCTGGAACCACGGTAAATTATCATTCGGTCTAATCGATTTTTTTTCTTTTTTCTCAAGTTAGTTCTACTTTTGTTATGCATTTATGCGGCAGTGGTAAAAACGCAGTTTAATAACTCTGTGTAGAACAGCACGACTTCGTGTGTGTGCAGATGGCGGAGCGAATCGCCTGTATGATGAGTTGCCGCAATTGTTTCCAGATGAACAAGCCTTGGCTATTCGAAAAAGGTTCGTCAAAATTTTTGAATACGATGAGATTTAAATGAGTATGTGTGCTGACCGTTTCTAACAACTTAAAGCTTCTACACGAGATGGACACATCAGATTCGAGTCCTAGTCTCGGTGACCAATTTTTAAAAGAGCAATCCTGTGTTACAAACTATTTTGCTATTGCGTCTTGTGATCATCAGACATTGAGGGGTATTGTTTAATACATTTGATGCATGTTGCAATAGTATCAGTAGACTTTTGTTATTGTTTATTATTATTATTTAAATTTCAGATGCATGTGAGATATATACAGTGCATAATTTTTTTTTTGCTTTGGAAGTTGTGGATTTTCTATGATAGTTATAACCTGTAAATTCCCAAATGAAGCTTAGTTTCATATAAAAGAGGAGACTTGACTTTAAAACGAAAAGATCACAAAGGAATTAAGAAGGCAATTATGGTTTAGAAGAGGAGACTTGACTTTAAAACTAAAAGATCAGAAAGGAATTCTGAGAAATAAAGAAGGCAATTCCGATTTTTATTGCAATGAGGTACTGTTGTGGTTTTATTAACAAATTGACTTTCTATAGTATTATAGTTTTGGGGGTTTTGAAAATCAAATGAAGATCCGTTCTTTCTATTTCTCTACCTTGGCTTAAGAAGAATAAGAAAATAGGTGAGGTTCTTATTCAATGCAATCTGTCTATGAAAGGAAAAAGAGGAGTATAAGAACAATAATTATGATGATGCTATTTTGTACCTCTTTGGTGCTAATCACGTGTTGTTTATGCAATAATGAAATTGGTGGCCTTCCTATGAGAAATTGAATCCAAAGGGACAATTGACGGATTCAGTTTACTGGTTGTGAACCCATGTCCTGAACTTCATGCTGTGACTGAAACATGAAGCTTTTGGAGATAATATATTTTGGTAATTCATGTGTAACGCTTTAAGTGAGCAGTCTGCCATCTGAAAAGAGAGAATTTTCTTTTATCACTCTTTATTGGTGATAGGTTCCATTTAAATTGATAATATACTGAAAGTGTGAGTATTTTAATCAAGATAGTTTGTATAGGTGGCTCTTGCAACTTTAGCCCCTGTTTGACAACCATTATTTACAAATTCTTTTATGCTCATACTCATTTTCAACTATACATTTACACAATAAAATATGTTCTACGTAATCCCAAAACTTTTCCCTATTTTTTAACACACATTCTCCAAAAAATCACTATTTAAAACACTATTTTCTTGAAATAATGGCCATCAAACAGGGGTTTAGTAATTTCATTTGCTCTTTGGTCTCCTAGTCTTTATGCTGACTCTTGTTTGGGAAATCATTCTCACAGTTTCCAGAATTGTGTGCTCAGGGTATACTGCACTGAGTGAATTGCTTCTTGGTTTTCAAGTCTCAAATTTGATCAGATAAAATTCTTGTGAATATTTGATTATATTGATAGAACTTGGGTGATTGGAGTCTGTTCTTAATATCTTTATCCCATACTTCCAAGAACCAGAGATAAAATTAAATAAACGAAAATATTTGTCTAACAATTGGAACTTATAATTATGTGGATGATCCAGGTATAAGCCAGATATAATAAAAGGAGACATGGATTCGATTAGAGCAGAGGTATTGGAGTTCTATACAAATCTGGTGAGATAAATTGTATCCTTTTGTTGTTAAAAATGCAGCAAATCTTTCGAAGTTAGTTATATAGACGCTTGAGTAGAGTCGAACACTAATTTTGTATCTTTGCTTTCTGTGGATGTCACCAAATTTTAGAACCCATGTTAATGGTACTTTCTTCGTATGATCGCATAAGACGCGTAATCTTAAATGCCACTTTCCACTGCAGGGAAATATAGGCCAGGTTTTGCAAATTTAGATCATGACGTGACCCCATTAGTTATATGATGAAGCTTTTCCCATCATGTGCCATTAGGGGAAAAAAATGATTTAGTATTTGAGCTTCTTATCATGTTGATATGACTCGCCCTTATTACTAAGGATCTAGTTCCCTACTGTTGTTCCGAAATATAATAATTTTAGAGCCAAGTTGATAAAACACCATTGTTTTCTTAATTAGTCCCTCCGTCCCATTTATATAGGTTGATTTTGTTTTTCACACATATTAAGAAATTTTATTTAATATTGAAAAAACAATTTTTGCAAAGAATTTTCCTAATTTACCCTTATTTAATTATAGTAAATTATGTGTTTTTGTCCATGTTTTCCAGAAGAAGTGGGAAATGTGTGGGTGCCAAGAAAGTAAATTAAAATCTGTACAATTTCAAGATTAAGTAGGAGGAATTGACTATAATTAGGCAAATTAAGTAAGTGTATATTAGTAAACGAACAAAACAAATACTTCCTCAATAAAGAATTATGACTATATAAATGGGACAAAAAAATAAAGAAAGTCGGTCTATATAAATGGGACGAAGGTTCTTTGTGTTACTGCTTGAGTTAAATAATGTCTATATATTCTTAAAATTTGATGACTGCAGACAATTGATGCTCATTTTGACCAATGAAATTTAGTAACCAGTTCAATATGTTCAGTTAGGATATGATGACATTGTTTTTGTATGCCTATAGTTCCTTTTTTGATAAGTGTATGCCTATAGTTCTAGAGAACTAATTAATTTACATTTTCAAATATTTGACTCATTCTTTGGTATGTTCTATAAAACCGTATACTGAGTATCTATAGCCTGCTTGTCAAATGCAGGGAACCAACACAATAGATGCTTGTCATGATCAGGATACTACGGATTTTCATAAATGTGTAGCATACATTTGTGGCTTACCAAATCTGGAGAATCATAATGTATGTATAATGCTTCAAACGTTCCATTATCTCCATGCTCAATATCTATAATATTTATGCTTGATCTCTGTTTATGATCCATCTTGTCATCAGATGTACTCTTTCTTGAAGAAAACATCTAGTATAAACTGAAAAACCTGTGAAGGGGGTAAATGGAACTTGAAACTTAAATCATATAGGATGAATGCTAGCTTATTGTTATTAGCAACCTTGATGGAATCTGAAACATTTATGAGCTTGCTTGGGAGTGATTATAATTTGTAAGTCCTACAAAATATGTGGATAATAAGTGTACAGTAGTTGTGAGTCCTACGAAATGTACGAATAAAAAATATGTTTGACCAATTTAAATTACGCACTATACTAAAGGATCTTCCCTTTCTCTTTTCTTCTATTTTCATTTGTGTGCATCTATTGACATTCTAATCGTCATGCCTGTGCTTAAATTTTAGTTATGCATTCTTGTTGCCGGAGCACTTGGTGGGAGGTTTGACCATGAGGCTGGAAATACCAACGTACTATGTTTTTTCTCAACCACCCGAATTATACTTCTATCGGATGATTGCCTAATCCAACTTCTTCCAAGTAGTCATCATCATGAGATCTATATTCAGTCCTCTGTTGAGGGCCCACATTGTGGACTCATTCCAATTGGCATACCTTCTAGAAGCACTACAACAACTGGGCTTCAGTGGGATCTTAGTAAGCGTTCATCATTACATGCATTCTAATCTTTTTATCCTTTCGATGATTGTGGCTCTTCTCAAATGCTGGTCTATGAAGACCTCGCTTTCTTTAGTCAAGTTGAGACAGTTTGAATAAGATATCATTCTTGAATTAAATTCTATCTTTTGGTAAATTTAATACTTCTGTGCCTAATGCAACCGTGGTTAATGTACTCCCTTTCAGCTGATACAGAAATGAGGTTTGGTGGATTGATCAGTACTTCAAACATCGTAAAAGGAGAGATAGTAACTGTCAGATCTGATACGGACCTTCTCTGGACTATATCCATTAAAAAGGCATGAAAAGTTGTGCTTATGAGATGGATCGTGCAACTTATAGATGGTTATTGATTCGGCTGAATTATTCGCTGTGATGCTTCTCATATATTGAACGAGCTTGATGCTTTTTGTAAGTTTCGAGTTCATAAGCTCCATTCTTGTTCTAATTTGTGTATGATGACTTTGATTCTTTATTCAAAGAAATGCTTCAGGCTGGTCAGCGGTAGTGTTGGTATAGCACATGAAACGTTCTCGAGGGATGAAATTATCTTTTGTGATTTTTGTTAAATTAGTGTATTTGCATTTGCCTAGCTTGTGGTAGATTCAAGTTGGTTTGCTACGTATAGTTTTAATCTAAATCTAAAATCATGAAAAATAAAATTTAAAACGGAGACGAGAAAGAGTACAGGTGTATTCTGGGAGTACTGTACTGTCAAAGCTTTCGTGGAGATAATATCCATATTGAGATCGACCAACCATTTAAAAGGGAGACCACAGTGCGATGTGGAGATTTTAGATATTTAGAGAAGAGAACAAAGAGGTGAAATCAGGCAGACTGACTATGGTCTTTATTCTTGTTTCCAAATAGCAACAAGTTAATTTTAGTGATTTGTCAATTTTTTAATGGTGGGACAGCTAGACAAGCCTATGAATAAAACATAAATTAAATAACACTGATAATAATTTTAGATATGATATTAGCAAAAAACTGTGAAAAGGATCTTGTATTGTCGATTTGATAGGAAAGATGATAGGCAAAAATTTCATAAATACTGATCAAGTGGTCAACAAATTTCGACCAACTAGAACTAGGTGTCTTCTGTTCACTAGAATGCATCGTTAGGATGAAAAGACTACCGTCCCAGATAAAACAACGACGATCATTTGCACTCCGGATTGTTTGTACTCCGATGATTAATTAAATTGTCATAATAAGAAAAATGAGATAAAGTGAGAGGATTTGATGTACATACCTTGAATGTAAATGTGTTGCACATACATAGGAAGACATGATACAAGTGAGCCACTCTTAGAGCCTGTTTGTTTCTGCTTTTTTTCCAAATTTTAATCCATTTTCTTATCGTTGCCAGCTGTAATTGTTGACCTTTCTCTCACACTTCAGCTCAGCAACAATCCAAAAATTGCTTTTAATTTGGGGAATAATTGCTGCCAGACAAGCTCTCTTGTCCCTCACCGGGACAAGGAATTGGGATAGAGACAAAGAACATTGTCTCGCACAAATTCACAAAATCTTAATTTTTTATATTTATTTTTTAAAATTTTAATTTTATTTTAAAGAATAGAATAATAAATAAATATTGCCAATCCCACATCTCCTCTTTTAAAATTTATAAATCTTATTTTAAAGAATAGAATATTAATAAATAAATATTGTCAATCCTATATCAAATTAGAAAATGGACCGTGCTACTCTACCAGATTGGTACAAAATCTGCTAGAGCCAATGAGTCATGGGGGGGTGAGTGATAAAACATTTGAGGGGTTTTTTTTAATGAGGACCCACCTCATGTGAGGCAACCACTCTACCAGGCCTTTTACAAGCCTGGTAGAATAGTTTAATTCTTAGAAATTGGTGGGGGCCAAGGTGAGAGACGATTATTTTTTTCCTTTTTATTTATTTTAGCTAAGGGCATAATGGTATTTCGACAACAATCTTCATTACATGTCCAGAGACACAAATTTAAAAGATCAAAGCTGCAAATAAATATAAGGTTAAACCTAAATATTATATTACTCATAAGTTAGGGGTCTCCACTGCAATTTTCTTAAAACTCAAAGTAACTTTCTTTATTGAGCGAGAGATATTCGGTGATTCGTCTGGACTCTGGAGATCAAAACCAGTTTCGTTCTCCTACATAGCTCTCTCTTACTCGGTACCCGTAATTTCTTTTCGCTTTTAGGGTTTAATGTATTAATCTCCGTTTTCATCCATTATTATTTATACAAGCTTTTAGGGGTTTGAACTGTTAATTTTTTTTTTTTCCTGAATGCAGGTTTCTTCTGTGCCCTAGAATTAAAAGATGGTAAGGTGGTACTTCCTGAATACTCGGTGTTCGGAGGTTTTTTTTGGCTGTGAAATTTGAGTCTGTTGCGTATTTTTTTATATTATTCGCTTGGTTGATTTTTGGGTTTTGCATTGCAGCTTCCACTTTCGTTGCTAAAGACAGCCCAAGGCCACCCTATTGTACGAATTTTACTTTAACTTGTTTTTGCCTTTTACATAATACTTCAAATTGAGGAGATTAGGAAATTGATTTCTTTTTTCGGATTTTCTTGAATAATAATTATGAAAAATAAAGAGCTGTGGATTCAGTTTTGGTTGGTGATGCTGGTTCCTGTCATTTGTGTTAGCTGGTGGAACTGAAAAATGGGGAGACATACAATGGGCATTTGGTAAATTGCGACACTTGGATGAACATTCATCTCCGTGAAGTTATATGTACCTCCAAGGTTCTTTATTTCTTCTCTTGAATTTATTATTATGAAACCTTGATGTATTCTTTTCCCTTTTTCCTTTTCTTTTGATTGATTTTTTTAATTCTTTTTTATGGTTTTATAATATAGGATGGAGATAGGTTTTGGCGGATGCCGGAATGCTACATCAGGGGAAATACGATTAAGTATCTTAGAGTTCCGGATGAGGTATGCTTTAGAACATCTTTTTGTCTGCAGGTTGTTTTATGTTCTACTGTTCTATTTGCTTTTCTGCTAGTAATTTACTGTTCGCTTATTTTCCACTGTTGAAATTAGATATAGGATTTTGTCGAAGGAGCTTATTTAGATTTCTTTTTTGGGATAATATACGATATAATTTCTCCATACCTTGATTGGTAGAGTGACATTGTGCTAGATTTATACGTACACTATCTTTTGCGATGTATTTTGGTATATAGATGAATGTAGTGTGAATGCAGTTGTCAGTAATGGGCATAGTTTGAGTTTCTGTTGGCATAGCCTCATTTCGTAGGGAGCTTTATTCAAGTGTAGCTGCTTTGAACGGAAACACCGATCAGTGGCAGCAGTTGTATATCTTCCCGTGCAGATATAAATTTAAATGTCTTCACTTTCTGAAAGCAAGCAGCATTTATTTCAAACTCAACCCTTAAAAGAATTTTTTTTTTGTGTGTGTGTGTGTGTGTGTGCGGTTTTTTACTTTGGGGTGGGGTGGGGTGGGTAGGTGGGATATCAGACAAATGTTTTCTCTTCCACTCCTTCCTGAGCAATGGCTTTTTATCAACTTCGTTTCTTAAATTATTGTAGTAATACACTGATTTATTATTGGTGTGGTCCATATGTGAATTAATGGCATCATTTAGAGGAAGTTTTTAATTGGAATGCATAATCTTCCTGCGAAGTTTTGGAAATCCATTGAATTCATCTAAATGCTTGATGATTGCATGCTATAGTGTCTCTTTCATAGTTTCATTGCAGTCTTTTTTGCTATTCTGTCACTCTGTTCTGTGATCTGATATTGTTATAAATTAACAAAACTAAAGTGAATTATTATTTTTGTCTTCTTTCTAGATGATTGAGCAGCATTGACATATTGAATCTTCTTGCATGGCAGGTAATTGATAAAGTTCAAGAAGAGACAAAGAATCGTGCTGGTATGCTCTGCCTTTTGTTTCGTCTCTGTCTTTCCATTTAAAATCTGAATAATTATCTGCAGACATCTTATCGAGTGGAATGGATCCTTTATTTTATCAAAAGCAAGGTCCTAGAGACTCTGTGATTTACAAATCAGACACTCTACAGGAAGTTTTTCCATAACTCGTTCCAGGAATTGCAGTCAATTATTTTCTAATGTTATGAATGTTTCCTTTTTCATTTACACTGTTTTGACTGAATGAACGCCTCTTCTTAGTGCTGCCTATATACTTATGCTCATCCTGATTGTGTCATGCCTTCGATATTTATTTTTATTATCTTCTTCTGAAGTCAATTGGTATCTTTTGAATATACTCAGATAGGAGGCCACCTGGAGTAGGGCGTGGAAGAGGTAGAGGCAGAGAGGATGGCTCAAAACCAAAAGGTATTGGCCGTGGCATGGAGGATGGAGCTGCTAGAGGCATGGGTGGAGGTCGAGGCAGAGGTGGATCTGGAGGAAAGGCTGGTGGAAGCAGAGGTAGATCCTTTTATTTGAATTTCTTAAATCTTGGAGCTGTTCTGGATGTGTGCATAACCTAACATATCCATTGTTGCTTAGCTATGGGGTTGAAGCTGTTTATAATAGTCTTCTTTTATATATAGCTACTCACACGTAATTAAACAATTTGTTGATTTGATTAGTATTTGATATACTATGCTTGGTAGCTCATTCACGAAGCGTGAGCTACATTTTCCGAAGAGACAGACGCACTTAAAATAGTAAATAATTGATTTTGTTATCTAAGTTAATAACAGGATTTGTACGCAACTGTTTTTATGACCTTCATATGTGGATATCCATCCTGGTCCCTACTCAGCAAGAGTACATTAATGAATTGTTTTTATGACCTTTCATGTGTGTATATGTGCTGTATCACTAGAATAAACCATTATCATCTTGTGCTAGGTGGAGGGCGAGGCCGAGGATATGAAGGGTAGATGTCAATGCAGCTGAAGGGGGATGGTCTGCCGTTTTTCAGAGGCCACAATATGATGATGAGGCAGTATAAATGTGCCTTATTGGTATTTTCAGCATTACTGCTTTGTCCTAGTACGACGAAGTTGTTAATAACTAATAGGTTGGTAGAAAAACCTAGGTTTTACAAGGATGGATATGCCATTATAAATGTTCTTTGGTCGGATTTATGTATGTAACATTTGACAATTAGATTTTGCAAAGTTTCTTGGTCTTTATTAGACCACAGAATGGATTGTGCAATATTAAAGGCCGATATTTCAACTTTTTAGTATTAATTGTCTGTGCTAGTTATATTCTCTAAAAAGTTTGGCCTCACACGTCCCATACTAGATGAATAATTCCAAAATGTGTGTGAGAATTAATAATGTGGTCTGACTGGATACTGAAAATGCAAAGATGGGAAATTGTGTAGTGATTATCTAAAGAAAGCATCTGTAATTTGCATTTTTAAACTGTTCTAATTGGGGCAAGAATGGGTAATGAGTCGACACTTACACAGCGTAAATTGGAGAGTCGGAGGGAATTCTTATTATGATTATGAGATTATCCCTGTTACAAAAAAAAAAAAATAACAGAAAAGTGCAGAAAGATTTGGTACATATCAGGCAAAACAGTCTGTTCAGTCAAATAGGTGGAAGGCTTAGGCCCTGTTTGGTGGGGATTCTCAAAATTTTACAGTAAATCAATTTTCATTTTCAACCACACATTCTTCAATAAAATAATATTTTTTATCACATCAATAATTTTTTCTTCTTTTTCAACCATACATTTCCCATCATATCACTGTTCAAAATCAATTCTTCCCCCAAAAATCTCTCCCAAACAAGCACTAGATGCAAGTGGGCACAACATCTGGTGGTGACCTTACCAGATAAGTTAGCTCCGTGTTCTGAAAAATTTTACAATGTGAATTCTGTGTCCTAGCCAACATCTCATCATGAGAAATTTGATCCAAATTCTTTACTTTGTCGGATATCCATGATGGTACTTTGTTTAGTTTGATTGGAGTTCGGGTTACGGAGGGATTTGATGGCCTATAAACTGTCCCCTAATGAAGAATCAGCTCGTGTTGTGGAGAACAAGAAA
>CAIGRM010064179.1:0-10645 GCA_903798335.1 Fraxinus albicans
CCCGAAAACACTAAAGAGAACAGGCTAAATGTTTCAATAAAGTTTTAAAAATTAGAAATTTTATTGAAAATTTTAAGCTTCTAACGATTATTTACACGATGGTGCACGCCAAGCACTTCTCTTTCTTGATTGAGATTCTAAAAAATATTTCAATGAACACAAATAAAAATATTCTCAATACACGTCATTAATTTTTATTTTGAATTCAATTTATTATTTATTTTTATTTTACTTTTGTAGTGAGAAAAAAATTATTCTAAATTTTACCAACTTTAAAATGTATAGATTGCTTGTCAATATATTAATATAAGATTGTTATATTTTTTTCTAAATAATCAAATTTAATAGAATAAAATGTCATAAAACAAATCTTCAAAATGACAAATCAAACACATTTTTAACAAAATGGACCCTTGCTATTTGTATTTTGTGCCCCAAGAATGCTGTTTGTACAAAGCTGGTTGACAAAGAAGGGTGACAAAGTGACGTGTACGGTCCAGATCATTTGGGGCGGACGGCTCTGATTTTATTTCCAGCTGAGAGCGCCAAATTCCCCAAGTTTTGCACAGTAACCATTTTCCCAAATTTGATACTCATTTCCTCTCCCCAGTTTTGTTCCCCGTTTCCCCCAAATCAGTGAATAACCATTTCCGGCCATAACTCCAACCACTTTCTCCATCTCTGGTCGTGGCTGTGAAGGCATTTTCTTCCATATTACTCCACTCCAGCCACATTTCATTACAAAACAAGGTATGAAGCTGTAAGTTAAAACTATTTTCAGAATTTCTTAGAGTTCAAGGATGAAGGATTCTGTCCATGACACTTATTTTATTTGCCACATAAATAAATTGATGAAACAAAATGATTTTGACTATTGAATCTGTTCTTTTCGATGTAGTGTTTACGGGTTTTTTGGTTTTGTGTTCTTTGGCACATAAATAAATTGATGAAACAAAATGATTTTGACTATTAAATACGTTCTTTTCAAAGCATGTTGAAGAATCAGAGCTCAGATTTGTCGATCAATGTTTTGGTGGTAGAAGACCGTCTCTGATACGACGTCAGCTGTGGAAACGAAGCGGATCTGGGCCACACCACACTACTCAAGTTGGCCGGCTGTTGGAGGAGGGGATGCTCCCGGAGGTTCTGGATTTGACCGGACGCCGGAGGTTTTTGGATTTGGGAGGAGTTCTCAATTGATTTGGGGGGAGAAGAGAACGGGAAAATGCAAGAGAAAGAGAGAGAGAGAGCTATTGGGTTTTCTAATTCAAATTTTTTTTTTTTTTAAATTGCCACGTCATTTTGTAAGAAGACTTTGTTAAGCTACTTTGTACAAGTAGTACTTAACTTTGTCAAAAGTTTTCAGGAGGTTACCGAACTTTAAAACTTCTCTAAATAGTCACTGAACTTTGCAAAGTTGTTCTTAGGAGGTCACTGAACTTCAAAATTTTCTTAAATAGTCACTAAATTTTGTCAAAAATTCCCATGAGATCACCGAACTTTGCAAATTGGGACCCTAGGAACTATTTGTAAAGTTGAATGACTATTAAGGGAAGTTTTGACAAAGTTCAATGACTATTTAGGAAAGTTTTGAAGTTTGGTAACCTCTTGGAAACTTTTGGCAAAGTTCGGTGACTATTTAGGCAATTAACCCCAAGTTTGCATGATAAAGAGTATTCTTTCGATGTAAAAGTAGAATAACAGTAATTATCTCACCTTCAATTGAAAAATGCAACTCTAGTTTTTAAGATACATAGCACAAAATATATAATACAATACCATCAGATTGGTAGCACGTATCTCTTACAAATAAACAAGAAACGTAATCTGAACAGAACTGGAAATAGCAGCAGCAATAAGTCATTGCACAATCCATACAACAAACTCTCTCTTTGAATACAATTACAGCAAGTACCTCCACAGAGCCGGACGATCTCTTGATATTAGGAGAATTCTAGATGCCAAGCAGTCGAAAGAAGGAGAATACATGTCATCAGGTCCAATTATTTCTTTCACGTTTTGAGTGTTGCCATAATCCATTGCAAAAGAAGGCATTTCATCATCCTTCAAAGAGTCAAAAACAAACAGACCAAGGCCACAAACTCCCATCACAAGGCTTGAATTTCCCCAAACTTGTGTCAATGCCTTGAAATTGTAGTGAGACTTTGATTCTGGAATCACATAGGTGCTAAAAAGCCTCTGTTTGCGCAATGAGAACTGTTGAATCTGGGAGCAGGATTGGTTGTTTCCAGTTGACCTTAAATTAGTGCATCCAATGTATATAGAATCTCCACGTGAAAAAACTGACTCCACATTCACCCCAACTTTAGGTATCTTCAGACCTATACCAGATGGATGCCGGAAATCCAGTACATTAATGGAATCTGGAGTACAGAACACACCGTCATTTCCTTCCACTTCAGATGAACCAACTCTGCGTAACAGAAATAACTATAAGGGAGCCTGATTATAGTAATTACTAGAGTAACTGAGAATTGGACATGTTGACAAAAATCAAGAAATTCCAGTTCCCTAGTACCATGTGTCAAGGAAAATGTCAATCTGTGCATGTAAAGTATTCAGAGACACAGAGTTCAATGAAAAATGACCATTCAAGCATCATGGAATTTCAGTTCTACAAGAGAACGTTAGAAATACCTAAAAGATCCGCAGTCAGCATCTATGGAAAATAAATCAATTTTTTAAGAGAAAATAGAAGGGACACCTTAAGCAGTTGGTGAATTGTTGGAAATAACTAAAAGGTAATTAGGGTCACTCGATATATATTACCTCTGCCGAACTCCTCCACCAAATTCTGCATCAGAGTTATTAATATGAAGAGCGGAGATTTTTCGTCCAGATGAAGAAACAGAGAGCAATCCCTGAGAACTGAGAGAGCTCACATCCCATAGAGAGAGAGTTTCTGCCTCAGCTATTACCACTTTGCCTCTATTTCTCCAATGCAAAGGACTCGCATAATCCATGGACGTCACAGGCTTCTGCAACTCCCATTTCATGACTTGATCTCCATCACGAATATCATAAATTTGCACCATCCTTTGACAACTGACTGCTGATATAATAAGAGGTCCACAGGGTTTATACCAGTGTTGTCTATTTTCAGTAGTCGTAACTGTAGATGAAGCATTTCTTCTGTAAATGTTGCTAGATAGGGGAGCAAGGGCTGTTCTCACACGGGTAGTATCATTCTCAATGTGAAAAGCTTGTACATCTTTTGTGTAAAAGTCCCATGAGCAGAAACCTGAATCCACAGAATTCCCAGCAGATGCAGCCACAACATATTTACCTGAGCAACCATCTGCACCAGGGGCTCGGATTAGCCAACAATCTCTCCACATGTTTGGCGAGATTCCAGCTGGAGGAGTATAGTTAGCCTTCTCCTAAAAGGCAAAAAAATTAGCAATTGACTACATTTGGAAAAGGTTATATTATTATTCTAGATTCACAATCCACTATGCTTTGTAACTACTATAAATTACATAAATCAATACTTGCTATCAGAAGTAGATGACATCGGTTTAGAGATAAGTGCGAAAAACCAACCCCAATGCAGTTAATATACAATAAAGGCAGCAATTAGGGAAAAAAATATGATTGACACAACATACCTCGTAGTTGGCAATATCATAGAAGGAACATGAGCCGTCATCATGAGTAAGAAGAACAGACTCTCCTTCCGAAACAAACCATCCTCCTGTAGAGGTCTTGCGCCCAATATCATTCAGTTGGTACATGCAACTGTCATCAACTTCCTCTTCAGTTATCACTGTCGGCACTCTTTCTTCATCGTCAAACTCATTGAGATCTTCATCGGCCATTAACATATCATCAATAATATCTTTTCCCTTTAACAAATTCAAAGATGAAGTTTGTGAGCCAGAAGTGACAGCATCATCCATTTCTTGAACCTCACTAGTCTCATTATGAACCTTCCTTTCCTCCTTACTCAAACTAGCCAAAAACTCCGATGCAATCAGATTCTCGTTTACTGCCTCCAAATGCAGTTCACTACTCGATTCTCCAGCATTGACTTCATGGTTCCCCAAACCTTCTGATGTTGTCTTTGATAATATCCTCTCTCTCATCAACTTATGATGAGGAAATAACCTCGCTTCCAATTCTTCACCGCTCAACCCCTTAACTGAACTTTTCACATCAACTGCACACTTTCTTCCCCGCTCATTTTCACCATTTTTAATCAACACCATTGTCGCGTCCCCCTCATTACCGACAGCATGACCCATTGCCTTCTCAATCCCAGAAATCTTTTCTTGAATATCTGACAATATCATCTTTGTAGCATCTGGATTATTCTTATCCAACATATCTTTGGTCTTATTTATATCGGAAGCTATCCTCTTCACCTTCCCTTCCAAAAATGCAAGCTTTTCATGAAGCTTACTGGGATACTTATTCATGGCATTCTCTTTCAAATCCCCAGAGACATTATCCACTTTATTCACCCTTCCAAATTCTCTTGAATTCGAGCCCAATTCAACTTCACTCAGACAAGATTTCAGCTTTATTTCCTCCAAAGCCTTAACTTTTGAACCCAAAGCAATGTTGGGCTTCACGTCAAAATCCTCAAGATCCGATGTTTTTATTGGAATTGAGCTCAAATATCCCTCTTTTTTCAAATTGTTACCATCCGTATCCCTAGTCTCAATTTTCCCATTTAATTCGTAATTTTCCTCCAATTTATCAAAACTTCCCCCATTTTTGTTCTTATCCTTCGAAAAACTTCTTCTAGGATTGAAGCGTTCTACCAATATTTCATTCAAATCGCTAGTTTTATTCACTTTCTTTTGCGGTGGGCCCAATGAGACCCTAGAATTTTTCTTCAAATCACCGAAACCTCTAGTAATATCAGAGGGACTAGAGCTCCTACCTCTGGGCACTGATGAAGTGAACTTCCTGGCACGTGACTCCTCCACCGCCACGGCGGTTGTAGATTTATCAATCCGGACCATCGGCCGGATCTCCGGTTTCTGTGTAGCAGCCCGAACCCGTGATGTCGGCCTCGGGTTCTCCTTTCCGGTGGAAATGGACTTTGCGGAAACTGGGGTCAGAGATTTGAAGGGTTTGGATGCAGTGGAGGCGGTGGCGATCTTTCCGCTGCTCTCTTTCATCCGGCGAACCGATGACGTCGACATTTTTGTATTCAATAATAAATAAACAAATCAGATTTGTGTGTGTTGTAGTTTGTGTCAAGAAATGAGAAAGAGGTATTTTGTATTTGTTATTGGTTAATAAAAAATTAGGGTTTTGACTGGGCGGGAAATGAATTTGTTTTGGCAATTTGAAATTTTCTGAAATTGGTGGCCCCGCGGCCGCAATTGGTCCCGGAGTAACCGGAGCTAATTTCTCTTTTAGAGCATGTCTGGGAGAGAATTTTGATGGAAGAATTGATTTTGAATAGTGATATGATGGGAAATGTGTGGTTGAAAAAGAAAAAAAAATTATTGATTTGATAAAAAATATGTGGTTGAAAATTAGAATTGATTTATTGTAGAAAAATCTAATTCCTCTCAAAAAAGAATAAAAAATTATTGATGTGATGAAAAATATTATTTTATTAAATAATGTATGGTTGAAAATGAGAATTGATTTACTGTAGAAAAATTTAATCCCTCCCAAACAGAGCCTTAGTAGAAAAATAATATCTTCACTTTTAGCACTCTGCTTTCATTTGCTTAGACCATTAGTCACTTCACATTATTTTTATAGGATGCGTTTGATTGTCAGTATTTTTCATGAAAAATGTATTTGTTTCATTCAAATTCTTACTTTTCTTACTTTTGATCACATAATCATATTTTCTTAAAAATCAAA
Organism: Fraxinus albicans; assembly: GCA_903798335.1. NCBI lineage: Eukaryota > Viridiplantae > Streptophyta > Magnoliopsida > Lamiales > Oleaceae > Fraxinus > Fraxinus albicans. The sequence continues at coordinate 5,854 of CAIGRM010064179.1, forward strand.
GAAAATATTCTGTTTAAGGTGAGTATGATTTTATTTTCCAGGGAATACTATCGCTCTCATCTACTCGCCAATAAAAAATTTACAAGTATAATATTTTCTAGATTGAAAACTAAGGGTGTGTTTGGTACACATTCTTTTGAAAGAATATATTATTGAATAGTAGATTGATGGAGAATATGTAGTTAAAAATGAAAGAAAAGTTATTGATATGATAGAAAATATTATTTTATTGAAAAATGTGTGGTTGAAAATGAGTAGAAGAATAAGAATAAAAAAATAATGTGTACCAAACAGGGGCTAAATCAATCAAATACATTTAATTAATAATTTTTATACAATAAGTTCTAGGCAATTGAATTGTCTAGAATTTATTTTTTTCAATGCAAATTTCATTCTCGCAATAAAACGCACCATAATAAAAAAAAACTAACAAAATGTGTACGCTGATGACGAATTTCCTACCCAACATAAACTTAAACATTAGCTACCACAAACGATGAGAAAGCTCGATGTTGATGGTGTTCAATAAGTATAAGGGTTCTTGGAATTATATATTGAAAGTCGATTTAGGGAAATGTCTAGCCGTTTTATTAGGCATTATGAATTGAGTGGTGCTATGTGTACACACATTTTTTTACACAATGTTTTACACCTCACTCACATGGAGGGGGGCCCACGATTATTTTATTATGTGTGGGCTCCCCTCCATGTGAGGGGGGGTGTAAAACATTGTGTAAAAAAACCATGTGAGGGGGGGTGTAAAACATTGTGTACAAAATTGTGTACACATAACTTTATTCTTATGAATTTGGTGTCCACTTTCCCAAGTTTTTTATTCGTTCTTACATATGTCTTGATGCGAATGAGACAATCTCTCGCAAAGTTAGCGTCTTTACATTTTCAATACAACATTTCAGTTGTTCATTTAAGAACTGTCATCTGAAGTTGCTGAATAAAATCCCTACATTTTATAATCTTGTATTGGTATGGAAGGCATCGACTCCACAAAATCACGTGCCCTTAACTATTCACTTGAATTAGTATTTCAGTCAGAACTTAAATGCAAATTGTTGTTTTGTTTGTTTTAAGATAAATGATTAGTTATTTTTGAATTTAAACAATAAAAATAAATAAGTGCAAAGGGTGAAAAATGGGAATATTTTAATTGTTGTCCTGTTCATGAAAATCAAGAGTCAAATTGTCTAGGAGGATCAGAGCTGGTCTTGAGAATTATGAGGTCATAGGCGACAACTTGTTAAGAGACTCTTAAATATAAATGAAATGAACATTTCTAAAATAAATAACTTATTTTTAACTTTCTTAAAAATTAATTTTAAATTTTAAAGAAACTTTATAAGCCTAATTTTAAGGCTCATGGCAATGGCTTAGTTTGCCTTGAGTTAGGACGGGGCCGAGGAAGGATGGCCACTCAACCTCATCTCCTTATGGTTACTATTCTTATGTGACAAATAGAATACGATATGAAGGTTAACATGCAATGTATATATGAACTTGCCAATCAAGTTTATCTTGAGGTTGACTGCAAGTCACTCAATGCACAATAGTTACCGCATGTAGAGCCTAAAGTAATAATTCAAAAGAATTCATTTCATACTTTAACACGCACACATGACATGTAATTGCATATATTTTTATAATGGCGCTCATATTCATTGAACATTAATCAATCTACCTATATATAATTGATGGTACGAAACCTCTTTCAAAGCTCGAAGACGGATAAAGAGAGGTCTCCATTCACTTGAGACCAGTATTATCTTAACATTTTGTATTGTATATAGTTAAGAAATCCATCAAATGCAAGTTTTGAAAAGGAAATGCATTCTTCGACGAGTGAGATCGAATAGCAAGCAACCTCCTCAGTATATATTCATCCAACGTCACAATAGAAGCCATACATTGATGCAAAAAGTGATCATTCACATTGTATGTCTAATTTTTTCTATCAATTGCAACTCATTATTTTGAAGAAGTCGTTGCGTAAAAAGGTTCTCTTGTTTATTGTAATATAAAATTTCTAAGCTCGCAATTAACCCCCTATTTGATGGCGATTATTTTGAAAAAAATGTTATTTTGAATAGTGATTTTTTGAAATATGCATTGTTAAAAAGTAGGGTAAAATGTTGGATTTACGTGTAAAATATCTTATTACGTGAATGCATGGTTGATTATGAGTATGAGAATTAAAGAATTTTGTTTTAAATGAGATGAGAGGGAACTGAGTGTTGGCATGTTAAGGCAATTTTTGGTCCACATTATTTTTTTCATTTTTATTCTTCTATTCATTTTTTAACCACACATTTTTCAATAAAATAATATTTTTCATCACATCAATACTTTTTCCTTCTTTTTCAACCATATATTCCCCATCATATCAACAGTAAAAATGCATTCTTACCTTCAAAATGTGCACCAAACGAGGGCTAAGTAAGTTCAAAGAAGGTAGAGCTGCGTTAATAATTTTTTATCCATATATTAAAAAAAAAAATAACTTTTAGGACATGTTTGAGCCCAATTTTGATTAATATATTGATGGAAAATGTGTGGTTAAAAAATAAGGAAAATGCGTAGATTTACGTGTAATATTATTTTATTTAAGAATGTGTGATTAAAATGAGATCTAAACAATGTTCAAGAATGCATTTTTTTTTTTTCAAAAAAGGGGCTCAAACATGGAGTTAATAAATAAAGAAGATTTCATAACTAAGAGATTTAGTTTTACCAATTTCAAATTTAAGAGATTATGTTTAAAATTTCAAATCTCATAATTTTTTAAATTTTATTTATAAATAAATAAATTAAATATATTAATCTCACAACTCCATGTAATTTGATCACAAATTTCATATAATTGGTCACAAATCACAATTTTCATATATCACAAATTATTTTATGAACACAATTCAAAAATTTTATAAGTCACAATTTATTCATTGATCACAAATCAAAAATTTATACGTCACAATTTATTCATCGGTCATAAATATATCAAATTAATAAGCCACATATTATTCATTGGTCACAAATCACAAATTTTATATGTCACTAATTTTTTTACGGTCACAATTCAAAAATTTCATGTTACAATTTGTTCATCGCTTACAAATCAAAAATTGCGTCACAATTTATTTATAGGTCACAAATCACAAATATTATAAGTCATAACTTAATGGACAGTCACAAATTGCCAAATTATCGATCACAAATTAACAGTTTTTAGGTCACACATTTTTTTTGTCACAATTTATCTTTTTCATTCAAATTATCGATTACAAATTAACAGTTTTTTAGATCATGAGTTTTTTTTTTAATCACGATTTATCTTTTTCATTGGTCACATAATTTTTATTGGTAACAAATTAACCAATTTTATAGTCACAATCAACCAAATAATTTGTGACCACAACCAATAATTGTGACCATCACCGCACCACTCCCTCCAACAGCACCACTGCCAATGTCGCCACTAGAACCACCACCACCACCTCGCGACAGCAACACCACCACCTTAAACAAATCAGCACATCGCGAAAAACACCATCGCGTCGTCACATCGATCCACCGCCGACTCCACGACCATTTTTGGAACACCACCATCAACACACTGCACATACCAGCAATCATCACCGCTAAAACAACACCACACACCACCGCCCAAAAATCAACAAAACCACCGGCCAACCACCAACAAAATCGCCACCACAACCACCTCACCACCGCAACCATCAACACCACTGCCACCACAACCTCACCACCACAACTAAAACATCGCTGGTTGTGTGCAATTGTTCTCAGATCAGATTCAAAAATCAAAACGCTTGTCGGCTTCCGTCGGCTTTACTTCGCCACTTCGGCCGCTTCTCAACCAATCTTCTTCGTCTTCCTTTTCCCCGTCGAATGTTTCTGCTTGACCTTGCCTTCCTCCGGCTTCGATGACTGCACCACGATCAAAGGCTCGATGGTAGAAAACTAAAGCAGATCTTCGGACGGCAACAACGACTCTCATGGTGGTGGCACAACAGAGAGATGTTGACCGGCTATTCGATGAGAGAGAGAGCCTAACATTGACGATGCTTCGGTGGTGGCACAACATAGAGAGAGAGAGAAAGAGAGAGAGTTTTAGGTTTGGGTAATTATGATCTAGAGAGAGAAGATAGATGAAATATATGAATTAATATCTGATTTTTGTATAAACAAAGTTTATATATGAAATTTGAAATTGAAACTTTAAAATTCTGGTTTTTTTTTTGCAATTTCCTCTAATAAATATTAGGATGACTTACTTCTCTTCTTACTTTTAATTAATGAATCATTTATAACTTTTTATGATCTGGATTCTGGAATTTTATTTTTTCTGAAAATAATCAAATATAGACGTTAGAGAATGTAACGGCTAGTTGCAATTCCAAAAAGAAAAAAACCATCATTCCGCCTTTCAGTCAAATTTCTCTCTCTCATAGCAAGCAAAAAATCTTGAATTTTCTGAATTATATATTATGTGATCGAAGCATCATTCTTCTTTTCGAATCTGAGAATATTTTCTTTCTTGAATNTTCCAAAAAGAAAAAAACCATCATTCCGCCTTTCAGTCAAATTTCTCTCTCTCATAGCAAGCAAAAAATCTTGAATTTTCTGAATTATATATTATGTGATCGAAGCATCATTCTTCTTTTCGAATCTGAGAATATTTTCTTTCTTGAATTCAAGCGGAAATTATACAAATATCAAGAAGTCTTTGATTTTTCTGTTATATTCGAAGAAAGAATACAGT
>CAIGRM010064219.1:0-17514 GCA_903798335.1 Fraxinus albicans
GACGGCTCGATCCATACGGGTCGGGGCATTATAATTGTATTGCTTGTATGTATCTTTGATTTGGTTTTTCCAATTGAATATGCTTAAAGCTTAATTTCCTTGATGAACTTTATAGTTGTCTCATCTGATTTGTGTATATGTTTGTTGCAAAAGTTCGTTCTTAGCCAAAAATTCCTCTAAACTATTGTAGGTGCTTGTGGGTTTGGTGGACCTTTGAAGGGGAAAAGATTTATTTTTCCATATTCTTCAATCACTACTGAGCAGATATAGAATACAAATACGAAAAGAAAGGTGATTGTCCCTCACGAGTTTATATTCTATTTGTGGGATTGTACTAGGGAGAAATCTTTGAGTTTCCATCAGATCAGATTGAAAATTCTTGCCTACATTGAATATGGATAAAAAGTAAAAACGTCTATTGTACAATTATATTCACTGAAACACTGAGCATATATGCTTGCTGATGACACAGTCTTAGTTGCTGAAAATGCTTTCTTGGGACCAATGTGCATTACCTGTTAAAAAAGGGGTGATATGTTGAATTGTTGACGTTTAATGCTTTTCTATTAGAAATTGAATTGATTTCATTGAATGATCCAATGCCTTAATGAAGACTCAATGGTTCCATCTGTTCGGAAACATAAATGTATTCTTCTTCAATTTTATATCTACTCCAACTGATTGTGCCTAGTTTTTATGTGTCATTTATCAAAATTTTGTTGCTTTGACTTTGTTAAGTTTTAGTCTGAAGATGCAGCACCTACTTTTGGAGAAAATTCTGGAAGACTGCTGAAATTTCAAGATCACTGACTTAAGAAATTGCTCTAGAATTTTCTTTGTTTTGCAGGCTTTAATGTATAATTTATTTTGGTTTTCTTCCACCAGAAAATCTGAGAAGTTTCGCACCGTCATTTCACTCCTATATATATATATATACACCTGTGTTCAGTTGCATTTTGTATTAGAGTGTGTGAGTGAACGAGAGATACAGGAGAGAAGCATATATGTGTGTGGTAATGAGAGAGAAATGAGAGATACAGAGAAGCTGCATATATAAATCTACGTGTGAAAGAACCAAGAGGAATTGTGTGAGATAGTGAGTGGAGAAAATTAGTCCTAGTGGCATGTTTGTTCAAATTGTTCAAGTAATTTATATTAATAAAAATCCGATTCTGGGTGTTTAAACTCATCATAGTCCCCCTTATCAAAAATCCTGGATTCGTCATGTGGGATAGTTTCCGGGGCCAGGGTTTAATTGGGGGCGTGACATTGTAGGATTGGAGTTGGGATTCAGATTTTATGGAGGAGAGGTGGTGGATGAATTTGAAGAGATCGTCTTCATTTGCAGCGGTGGCGAATGAATGGAGGACTGAGTGTTTTGCGGTGGTGATAGAGCAATAGGATTGAATTCCCTGGTGAGATAACATGGTGGTGGGGTTGATGGAGGAGGAAGATTGAGGAACAAATAAGAGGGTTTTGGTGGGTGGGGTTGGGCAGATCTATCGGCTTGTTGAAGTTTTAGAAATGGCTAAAAATGGGTCTGAATTCTTCAGCTTGTTCAAGCAATTTTTGGGCTAAATCAATGTTAATTGTTACAAAATAGTGGAGGGTGAAGTTTGGGGCAAAAAATGCAACTTGATCGATCATTTTCTGCATGCCGTTATGGTGACAGGCTAAATATTTTAGTTTTCATTAAAATTTATCAAATGTTCATAGTTATCATCGAATTAAAAAGTTTTCCGAATTGCCATTGAACTTTAAAATATTTTCGAGTTGCCACTGATCTAACTAAAATACTATTTCATTCATCACTCATTATTTTGAAACTGCATGTCGCTCACAATTTTTTTTGAGGTGGTATACATGTTTCGAAAGCATGCTACGTGCAAAAAAATTGTCTTGTCATGTCATCAAGTTGGTTAACTTTTAAAATAGAGTAGAATAGGACAATATTTTAAAAAGTTCAATAACAATTCGAAAAACTTTTAAAGTTCAATGGTAACTGAAAATATTTAAGAAAGTTCGATGGCAATTGAAGTATTTAACAAAAAAATACCTATTTAGCATCCGAACTTGCGATGGATCCTTTTGGGTCGCAATGACGATACTATATAAGGTAGGGGAGAACCTATCTCCAATAAAAAAATTGAACAGCAACAATCATCTTCTGTGCTACTTGAATCTGAAGAAAAAGAGTGAAGACAAACATTCGAGTGCATTGATGTTGCAGCAGTATCGGAAAGTTACAATTGTGAAAGTTTTCGAGGCGTCCAACGTACGTACAAGTTCGGATGCTTTGAGGGGAGTTCATATTCTATGTACATAGAGGTCGTGGGGTGAGTAATTAGTTATGTCATTTTTGGGTCCGGCTAATTCGGGGACAGTTTTCCATAGAGTTTAGTGATTATCTTGACAATATGTGTCGTTCAGGCATTGGTTATGACATTCTTGTAGGCTCGAAATGAAAAAGTAAGTGTAATTACGACAGATAGGTGGATATTTTCAATGATTTACGTTTTTAATATTATTAGGATTTGATTTTTTTTTTTTTTTTTGTTGGTTGCATTCGATGATAAGGCAAAAAACTCTTACAGTTTACACTTTGTAAAAGGTGAATACAGCATTGTTTGTGAATTATATTCATTGTAATTTTGCTTCGTATTCTTGGTTAACTGTTGATTGTAATTTACATGAAAATTCGGCTGTCATTTGTATTTTATCCATATTTAGATGTTACATTTAATGATATCTCTAATTGTCTTTTAAAAATTGTAATTATCTTTTATAATAGGTAATTGGGAAGTGTTATAAGTACATTAGGGGTGTCATAATGGTGTCCATAATGGACACATGGCACTCCACAATGTACTTGTAGCACTTACCAACACACTCTCCAATGGTGGAGTGTCATGTGTCCATTATGGCACCCCTAATGTACAAGAAGAATTATCCATAGGTAACTAATCTTTGTGTGAGATTGAATTAAATTTGTTGCCAGATGAATTTGACATCTTTGTTGACTGAAGACGTGTAAAAAAAAGATTGGCTGTTTTTTAAACAGTTCAATGAAATTCTATCACATGGCATTCTTGTCATCTAGGATGTCATCCAAAATGTTAGTGTAGCATGATTGTTAAGAATTAATTTCATTTACGATATATTTTGATTAAATTACATTCATTTTAATATAAGATACGTTCGTGTTCAAGTATTTACGTAGTATTTTATTTCTTATTATATGGTGCATGTATGGAACGCTTGTTTTACAACCATTTCTACAGAACTCTTTTTTTCTTTTTTAAGACTCATTATCAACTACACATTCCAATAATAAAATATTCTGCATGTAAACCAAATTTTTTTGTAATTTTTTACATTGAAAGTAAATTGAAGTTAAATAATATAAAATATGAATTTTACATTGAAGTTGCTTACGATGGTCGGAAGTATTTTCTTCCCTTCAATTCCTTGATCTTCCATCTCAAAAGATTAGAAAGACTGTCTTAATTCTTTATGAGCTGGTTATTATTCTTATATTTAACTTATATAAAATTTTATGCTAAACCGTAGTTTTAAAATTCGAGTCTAATCGACAAACCAATGAATCGGTCTATTCCATTGAACTCTATTGGACCATTTTATCAATGAATCGGTCAAAACCCACGAACAAATGATCATAAACTACTTGAACCACGTAGAAATTACTAGGAAGCAGTTGGATTGAAGTAGACCCGAACCATGAACTTATGGTTAAAAAAAATATGTTATCAAAACGCAAGAATGAATATTCGAACCTTGGTATGCTCCTTTACGGTTCAAAACGTAAACCGCTCTCCGGCTAAAACATCAAACTTATCGATTGAATCAGTAACACAACGACCTAAAAATCTAATGGATCAATTTGTGTGGGTATTAAAACTATGTCTACGATGTTACCTTCAAGACATGAAAGACAAAAATACTAGGATTACAAGAGGAGGCTGTAATCCTTTCCAAGCATAAGTTAATTGTTTGTCCCTTGAATTATGGAAGGGACACAAACTAATTCATGATCCAAACTTACTAAAACATATTTCTAAGAATTATGCAGTTTTATTGCTAGTACACTTGAAAAGTCCTTTTCCAGTATTAATTTGAGTACATCTGAATCAGCGAGATTCGTGGGATATGCGATTGGTTGACACATTAAAATTCATGAATAAACCACTTTACCAATACACTCATTCTCTCAATTCTCCAATATAGATTTCTTAATCTTTCTTAAGGGCACATTTGGGAGAACTTATATTTTTACTAGAAGAACTTCCTCAGATAGTTATCGTATGTCAGCTTTCTCTAAAAGTTCTTTCAGTTCAACAGAGCACTTTCAGCAAAAAGCAACTTTTAACTTTTCAAAATCTTTGCCAAACATGGGAGGATTGGAATATCTACTAAGGCGCAGCCGGAGTACAATCTAATGCACGAGTAATTCTCACTAGACGAAGCCAAAACATTGGAGGTCATCACTTGCATAAGCCGCATAACTACATAACTATATAAGATAATGAAGTTATGTATGTACCTTCACTTATAAATTAATAAAGAGTTGCCTAATAAAGTCATAAACAAGAAGTCGTGTGTTCATAATGACACATTCTTGAGATTAAATTCTTGATGATATAAAGATTGTTCCTTATCCAAATTAAAATGGGAATGATTCAACTTTCCTTGTATGCTTGTGTTTAGATTTCATTTGGAGTCGCAATCGATTTACAGGGTTAAAAGACAAAGTCCCGGAAGAGAGGGTTTATGTGCTTTGCTGGAATTGAAATTTAGTATTATACAGTTGGGAAGTCATTTTCATGTCTTGAGATAAAGGTTCGCTTTCATGTCTCTTAACTGCTAATCGATATCATATTAGTTATATAGAAATGATCTTCTACCTATAGTGGATGAGAGTTACAATGCCCACTTGTTGATGTGGCGTTGCCACGTTAGCAGATCAAACATTATTCTCTTTTGAAAAGTAAAAATAAGATAAAATAATAATAATAATCAATCGTGTTAATTGTTTTCTTCCAAATCTCTATTATTTTATTTCTCACTTGCCAAGTACTGATTCATTAAATTTGCTGCTCTACGAGTCCATTGCATGCTTGATTCTTGACAACTGTTTCGAGGAAAATAATGATCGATAGGCCAATTACAAAGTTGAACAATCTGCCAAAGCAAGTCGGTCTTTAAGTTTGACCACTCAAATTATACGTCTTTGAGTGAATTTCGTTAAAAAATGAGTCACACATAAGATACAATATCATCGGTTGAAATATATAAGAATTTTGACTATTACTAACAATGATGAGCTTTTAAGAAAGAACCGAAGGGCCAATAAAGTTTTTGAGCCCACTATGTTCAAATAAGTCATTTAATCTCTTTACAAGCTCCAAAGAGCCATCGAATTCCTAAATTTATTCAAATGAGCAACCATCTTGTAAGAATATGTTAAAAGTATTTCATTTAGATATTGTCTTTGAACAATTCATTGTATGTGTAATAGGATCTATTTGACCATGACAATTATTGACCTTCAAATTCGGTGTGACTTTGCCGTCAATAGATCTTAGCTCCTCTCTCGTCCACTCTTATGTTGTCTAAACGCTTGGACACTACATTATAATGTACAGTACTGTAGATCCGATGGGGGTGTGATGGTCATATGCACTTCGACGATTAAGATTTGAAAATATGTATTAAATATAGGAAAGTCACAACAGACAGAAATGGGGGTGTCAGGTTTACTTGCATATTATAAGCTTAAGATTTAGATTAAGGTTACCTTTGGATGTCACCGGGTGTAAGTATTTATAACCAAGAGAGATTAGTCAAAGTCTGTTGGATACTTAACACGTGATTTCATCCTAATAGATCAATGGTCAAGCTCAATTGTGTTAATCCATATACATCATAGGCATGGGGTGCACATACCCTAAGTATAGGTTGAAAAAGCTGTGATTTGACTTAAGAGGCATTGTCGCTAAGCTCTAATTGAATTCTCACATCAATCAATTTATGCAATGTGCTAATGCAACTTGATTGAGGGAGGTTAGAAGCATGTGTCAATCGCCTTGAATATTCATTGCAATAGGGAGGTGATCCACCGTCTCGATTAACTATTTTCACACGTGAGATAACCAAAGGCCTGATCTAATTGCCTTGGAAAATGCCTATTGAAGAGATATGCTGATACCTTGATGTGACTTTTTGCTTAATTGACTGTCACGTGACCTTGAATGTAAATAGATGCCTAACAACAGTAATAAAAAAGTATTTATTTGTATCAAAAGATTTACTCTGATCATTAGTGTAAGAAGAGTTGCACGGAAGCAGTCCTCATTCGTGACGGATAACTAATATATAACAATAAAGTTAGTTATACAAACATGATTGACAATCATGTGTAGTCACAATTCGGATCATTGATAGAAAAAATAGTTTTTAATAATTTTTTAAATGGATGGGTGTTATAGTGCAAAATGTGTAGGTGTCAACCAATATTGTCAACAAAGGTTGTACATGTCGTATGATTGAATATATAATTACTATTCAAGTTATCTCTTTTTTCTGTAATTACACGAGAATGGACAGATTATGAGACTGCTAAAGCTTTCCCTGCCCAAATCAAATATCGTTTTACGTTTGTTATAATCAATTATATTAAAATATTGAAAAGTTAAAAGGTGTTTGGTGGAGATTAAAATTTGATTTTTAGTAGATTGTGACAGAAGTTTTTGAAATATGTGGTTGAAAAGTTGTAGGACTCATAAAAGACGTGGTTAATATTGATTATTTGACTTTGACTTGAATTAAAATCAGATTTTAATCCAAACCAAGGGCTTACACTACTCACAAGTCATTTCAGCAGCATAGAGTCAAACTGAAACTTGTATTACTTCCCAGATAATCACATTTATATATGTACATAAATAACATAAGAAACCCTTGTAACGACCACAGAGAGAACTGGTGAAAGACGTGAAATTACTGCACAACAATGTTTTTCTCACATCCTAACAAACTGAACTTGAGAGGGGAACCCTCCTGGGTCGGGCCCTAACCGATAACGGGTTAACCATTTCACAAGAGAGCTTGAGCACCTCAGACAAGTCCACACTCATTTCATTGCAAGGCATAAACTCGAATTCATGCAAAAGCGAAGCAACCCAAAATGTAACCGTGGTTAGGCCAAAGGTCTTACCAGGGCAGGCCCTCCGACCTGACCCAAACGGTGCAAGCCTCAAATCTGACCCCAAAACACACACATCCATATGCTCACCCTCATTCATAAACCTCTCAGGCTTAAATTCCAGTGGGTCCACCCAAACCTCTGGGTCCCTCATGATGGCCCACATGTTTACCATTGCTGTGGTTCCCTTTGGCACGTGATAGCCGTCGACGGTCGAGTCCGTTATCGCTAAACGTGACCATGATAGGAGTGGGCCCGGTGGATGTAATCTTAATACTTCCTTTACTACCGCATGTAAATACACCATTTCCGTTAAATCAGACTCTGCCAGTGCACGTGACTTTCCGACAACCTTGTCCAACTCATTATGAACCCTTGATTGAACATCAGGGTGCATCACCATTCTGGCTAGTATCCATTCTATCAACACTGCCACAGTATCCGTGCCTCTAAATATCATTTCCTGCAATTCATGTGTTTAGTTAGAAATGTTCTCGTAAGCCAAAAGGGACGTGATTAAAATATTAAAATTTGAAAGATGAAGAGGACCTACTGATGCTGGATATTTAAGAATATGTAATTTAATTTGCTTAACATAGCTTACCCAGAGTACGGCGATCATATCGGAGTCGGATAATTTATCAGAACCATTTAGAGAGAGCAAAACATCGACAAAATCACGGTGGAGTTTGGTGGTTTCAGCCTTGTGTTCATCAATAATACGACGGACGAAGGAATTTACTTTAGGCACGAGCTTGGAGCACCGGAATCTGATGTTTTGTACGTCAAAATCAGCCAACCAAGGAAGGTGATCAGACCAATTGACTGTACCCAATAGCTGGTACCCTTCATCAACCAGTATTCTTAACTCAGAATTGTAAGATTCGAGACTGTATTTTCGTCCAAACACAGAGCACATCATGTTATTAAGAGAAGCTAATTTCAATGCATCCTTAACACGAATAGTATCATCTTTTTGTGCATTAAACATTGCCACCATCTGATTAGCAATTTCAAATCTCTGAGATTCGGAAGCTTTAATTTGTTTAGGACAAAAGAGATGTGTAGTGGCGATTCTTCTGAGGGTTCTCCAGTAAACACCATAGGAAGCAAATCCAATAGCTCTGTTGAACATAAGATTGTATGCAGATTCTTTTACAGGACGATCAGCAAAAACTGAACTGTTCAAAATCTCTTTTGCTACATCTGGTTTGCATGTAACTATCACTCTTGTTTCGCCAAGGCTAAACGCCATCAGACGCTTGGCTTGACAAGTTTCTGCTGTGGCTGCAATTTTCCGGTGTGCTAAACCGGCCATGAGTTTCATGCTGCCGATAATAGGAACACCTTTTGGACCGGGTATAGTTTTTGAGTTGGTTTTTGATTTTCTCCATTTATGCTTGCCCCAAGCAGGACCGCCCGGGTGTGCCCAAAAAACAAAATTCAAGAATAACCATGCTATTACAAAGAGTAATGCAACAAATATGGAGTTTAGGGAAGTGAAGGATTTGTATTTAGAAGCTAGACCAAAAACCCACAAACTCTCCACATATGTTCTCATTGTTAAGGCAGAAGAGAAGATGCAAAGAACTGCTTTTGAGGGTTTAAAATTAGAAGAAAATTGGTTGGTTTATATAGGCGAGCAAGTGATGATCAGTAGTGAAACAGTTATTCTTCAAATTAGGACCGTAGAATTGAATTCTTTCACCTGTTAACTTCAAATTTTACTGAACTTTTGACTACCGCCGCCACTATTGCATGACAAAAGAGGAAAGAACCCACTGGACCGTTGCTTCTTGGTCAAGCTTAAGCATGTTAAAAAATGTTGGGTTTTGATACTCAATAAATCTCACGCTATGATGCAAACGTTATATTGAATTTCATAGGCATTGACCGATGAGTGAAATTATTACCAACAACCAAGTCCAAATGCCAGACTCGAAAACAACGTGAACCGTTGAAAGTAGCTTAAGAAATGAATGTTACTCACGGGCCACGGCCCATATATATTACATCTTGTCTTTGCCATAATCGTTTGTGTGTGATTTGTGAGAAAAAAAGAAGAGAAAAAGTGTGCCTACCCTTTGATTTTGGTCTCCTCTTTTGCCTTTTTTTCATTGTTTCTTCTTTCTTGTCTTTGTGGCTACAAATCATTATCCTTAACTTGTCCTTTGTAGGTGAGATTGAGGAGCAACCGAGATGAATATATTGGTTGTGAATTGGAGTAATCTGGATTGATTGTTTGGTAGAGAAATATAACGTGAAATTGAGCCCGAAAAACATTGTTGTGAAGATCCTTGAAGTGAACTTCCACGAAAAATGGTATCATAGTTTCAAGATGATGGATTTGGTTAAAAAAACTGACCAAAAATTGATTAAAAAAAAGCGGTAGAATCGAAGTAGAAATCAGATCGAAAAACTATCTAAAAACTTTCAAAAATCGAGGCGTTTTCGTGATTTTCGATTAAACCAGAAGGAATTTGGTGAAACAGAGACCACCAGCATAACATGCAGGTGAAGGCGCACCAGATTGGCTGGTTCGTGAGGACGTATGAAGCCCACGTGCAGAGGTTGTTGGTGGCGCGTGGCGACGCGTGCAGAGTTTTTTGGTAAAGTTGTATTCGACAATTGGTCCTAACATCATTTTTAACATTTTGGTATTGTTAGTTTTCTGTTTCAAGTTATAAAGTAGAATCTGAACTATTTTTTCCTTTACGCGTTCAGGATTCGATCGTGGTTGATTGATTTCTACGATTGCAGGATACTTTAGGGCCAACAGTAATGGCCCTAAAGTGATAAATTCACATCTCTTATTATTTACGGATTCAGATTGGTTCGCTCTTGTCTATTGGTTTATCTCAATTTAAATTTTAGTAATAGCGCGTCATCATGGGGAGTGAGATTATGATTGTGGTTACCGTGTGAGGCAACCATTACTTGTGCTAGAAATTTAGGAAAATTTGATTGCAAGTTGGTAATTTTTTTAGTGCTTTGATTGTCGTTTAGTCATTGTGTGTGACTGCATTGTGTGAAAATTTGAATTTTTGTTGACTTACATTCGTGTTAAAACACTTAGACCTGACCCGTTTTGAACATTCTCTTGATACTGAGATCTCGAGTCTCACGAAATCTTGAGAATTTAGAACGGTGTATACTGTCGCTTTAAGATTACTTTGTGTGAACTATTTGTGCACTTTAGTTGTTCTGTTTGTTCAAAATATCTTTCCATTTCGAAATTGAAATTTTCAATAAAAAATAGAATATTTCAATTTGATAACAAAAGATGAAGGGAATTTTGGTTCAACAAAAAGTTTCAAATGTCATAGATGGAAAATGTCCTGCAAATTCGACAGAAACACAAAAAGAAGAATATAATGAACTTGCTTAAACTTCAATTATATTACACCATCTGACACTATTTTGAGAAAAATTGGTAAACTTGATACCACGAAAGAACCTTGAAAAAAGTTGAAAGACTTATATTTATTTAAATCTTGAGGTTTATTCAACATGAAGCTTGAATATTTTTCAATTTTAAAATGGATCTTTCAAAGGATCTTGCTAATAATCTGGATATTTTTAACAATCTTGTTCAAGATATCGGTAATTGTGATGAGAATGTGTCTGAAACTTAAAAAGCCATCATTTTTCTTAATTATATGTCTGATTCATATAAAGAGGTTAATAATGCAATTAAATATGGTAGGAACACCTCAACTTAGGAGATGGAGAATAAGGATAAAAAAGAGGATAAGAGGAGCCGTGAGTTTCATATGATGAGGAGTAAAATGAAATTTAAGCGGATGAATTTGGGTAGAGCTCAAGACAGTAGTGACTCGAGTGATGATGGTAGTAAAAAGAGGGACAAGGAATATGACAAGTTTAGTGGTAGACGGTGTTATAGTTGTGGTAAGGTCCACACTTTATTAGGGATTGTCCTAAAAAAAAGGATAAGCAAAAGGGCAAGATGAGAGGTAAAGATGTCAAAATGGCTCGTCGGCTCGGGCCCCCCGTAGCTCGGCTTGGAAAAGCCCAAGCCGAGCCTGCTCAAGGCTCGGAACTACCGAGCCCCATTTTGGGGCAAAGGCTCGAGCCTGAGCCAGCCCGAATAAGTCGAGCCTGTTTTAAAAAAATTGAAAACATCAACTTAGCCTGTAGGAAGGAAAAAAAATTAAAAAAAATCAAACAATACTGCATAGCACTTGCAGGCAGCTATGAAAAAAAAATGAGCCAGCTCAATCCGCTAAGGCTCGAGCCAAAAGCTCGAATCGAGCCTCAATTTTATGGTCGAGCTTTTGCTCTGCTCGGCTTGGCTCGGCCCAAAAAAAGCTCGAACATTTTTTGCTCGAGCCGAACTCGAGCTTCGAATTTCGGCTCTTGGCTCGACTCAATCTACTTATTGACTTGACCAGTGAGAGGTGAGTTGAATGTGGCTATAGACCCTAATGAGGTTTATTGAGAGTAAACATAGTTACTGCATGTGCATCTTTATATAATCATTTCTGCATGTGTGTAGTTGTTTAATTCTGTTGCATGATTATTACGACCCTAATGAGGTTTATTGAGAGTAAACATAGGTACTGCATGTGCATCTTTATATAATCATTTCTGCATGTGTGTAGTTGTGTAATTCTGTTGCATGATTATTACGTTTCAATTTGTTTATATGTGCATTTGCATGAATTTAATAGCAATTTGATTACTGGTGTAATTGTTTACATGCATAGTAGGTTGTGATGCGTTAGTAGTGTGTTGTATATCTTTTGGTAAGGTGGAGTATATATACCTAGGGGTACATTGATAATTGGTACCAGGGATGTGGAGTGGCATTTGGATTACGAGTGGATATGTGATTAAATGTTGAAATCCTTTATTTGTGAAGACTCCGATCAGGTGGAGTGTGAGAGAGACACTTCTATCACTTCTCTTAAGTTGAGACTCATTATTCACTTAGGTGGGGAGAAGTGATGTGATGATAGGAGACTATCTCGAGGAGTTATGATCTATAGAGGTTTACCAGTTAGACATGAGTTGAGCAATTAGTCCAGTGGGCATAGTGGACGATGAGAGAAGATATGTGTTTTACAAGTGTGAGCAACACAGAATGAGATATGATAAGTGTGGTGAAATCTTTTTGTGGGGTCATTTATGCATTTGTTGCATGTGTTTTGACCGTTTGATTGATTGACTTAGTGTTAATCTGTTGTTCCGTGTGAACGTATTTTTTGAAAATATTTGTCCTTTATCATATGTTATATTTTCATCGCATGATTATTTGCTCTTAATTGTTTACCGTGATCATGTGATTCTACTTGGGTATTTGTTTGTGACCTTAGCACTTGTGAGTACATGGAGCATGCATGATATTTGTTTCGAGTCTGAAACACGAGGTAAGGTTCGTGATCCCAATTTTATTGATTGCCTTGATTATGCAAGCATTAAGAGCTGGTTTGTTTCTCATTTTTCTTCCATAAAAATGAAAAATATGACTGTTACCCATCACATCAAGCCATCAATTTTGAATTTCTCATCTGTTGCCTTTTTCATTGTTTCTTCTTTCTTGTCTTTGTGGTAACAAATTATCACTCTTATCTTGTTATTTGTGGGTGAGATTGAGAGGCAATCAATGTGAATACATAAGTTGTGGATTGAAGTTGTCTGAATTAATTGTTTGATAAAGAAAGATAACGTAAAATTGAGCTAAAAAATATCGTTTTAATGATTTTTGGAGTGAACTTCCTCGACAAAAAAACACTGCTAATTATAATGTTGGTAGTTTCGTTATCCTACCTTAGTCACTTGTGTTAGGTCTAGGTCCACGACTATGAATTCATGCAATGTATCGGAAATTGCACATTGAATTTGTAACAATTCAAAACATTTTATTGTTCTATCTCGTCTCAAAATACGACAAACTTGTCATATCATCGCAAATATTAACTGTTATACTGTACAGATGGAAATTGTAATATAGTGATGGTGTTCGGAGGTAAGGGGGCGAGCGCACCTGACCTGACGGGGGCATGTGACCTGTGGTTTTTAGACCCCCAATCGAAGTGCGAGCGGACCAGATGTAAGAGAGCCGTACTTGTACAATAGCCAAGTGTCGGTAGCATGCAATGATTATTAGACATGATGCTGACTACTCCTACTGCACATTTACCCATACTTTTTGGCGGTTATCTTTATTTTACACGCGTCTTCACTCTCCACATTTGAAAACAAAAAAATCACAGCAATGCACTCTTACTTTATCTACCCAATTCCCTTAACTACCCCTTTGACCCTATTTTTCTTATGGGCTTGTTTGAGCCACGTTACTTTTAAAATAATATATTTTTGAACAGTAATTGATGAAAAATGAGTGGTTAAAAAGAAAAGAGGAAAAAATATATTTTAAAAATAATGAGAAACAAATAAGGGCTATAAGTAATTTCTATTTTTTACTAAGCTTCCGTTTGAGTTTTTTTTTTTTTGCCTAAAATTCATTTTGAAATAGTATTTTGTTGAAAATGTGTGGTTAAAAAATAAAGAAATTTTTTGGATTTGTATGCAATATTATTTTATTAAAAAATATATGATTTAAAGTAAGAGAAAAAAATATATTTTAAAAATAATAGGTACCAAACAAGGGCAAAAAAGTCTTATGAGAAAGTAGAGAATTTTCAAAAGGCAAAAAGTAACTCCTTTGGGTCAAATCGATTGTTTTGAAAGTATGATATTCCTTAGTACTCGATTTAAAGATTAGTGCCACCCTTTGGAAACGAAATTCTAAAAAGTTTCCAAAAAAAGTTATTTTACGCTCTGTTCGGTACACATTCTTTCAAGAAACGTGCTACACCTACAGTCATTGGTGGACTGTAATTTTTACAGCCCCACACTAATTAGAACGGGGGCTGTAAAAATTACAGCCCACTAATAACTGTACAAATATCATTTCTGTTCTTTCAAAACTCATTTTCAACCACACGTTCTTCAATAAAATAATATTTTTCATCACATCAATAATCTTCTTACTTTTTAACCACATATTTTTCATATTATCACTATTTAAAATATATTTATTTCTCTATAATATCCATCAGAAAGTTCCTGTTTTGATTGCTCAAAAGTCAGGCTGTAGTTGGTGATGGATAAAGTGGTCATTTCAATAATTTATAGAATTGCGTGAACTGCAAGTTGAATTTATGGGACCCAGTTAGTGTTAAAAAGTTGATATTGGATACCTTTAGTAAAGATATAGTTCCCTGGCCGTTGATCTTGTGCTCATAAAATACAAATATGAGGATCTTGGGAATATCGGGACCTGACAAGACTGGGGTCAATGCCATTTGTTTTGCTCCCTTTAATTGAGATTTATGTGTACTGGCTGGCTCTGGCATGTCTTTTAACTTAATTTTAATTAAATAATTACATTATGTAAATTAATTTTAATTAAAACTTGGAACACTTCCAAGATATGTTTATTGAGGGTGCATTATGTAAGCGCAGTTATGCTATAGGTGCGGAAGAAAAAAGTCTGACAGAATTTTTACAGAACAATACTTGATAATTTTTCATTAGTTTTTGACACAACAATGACAGAAAATGCACCATACGAGTGCTGAATAATTCCCCGTACGGTATAAAGTTCGGTGAGAAAATATTAATTGACCTTTTATTTTCAATGGTGTGACGTGATCACAAAAATAAATTTAAGTGACAAGTGCACAACTTGCACCTTTTATGCAAGATTTCGTTTCTTTCTTTCTTTCTTTGTCACTTAAATTAATAATTAACAATAATTAGTAGCAAATAATCATTTTTAACAACATCTACCTTAGCAAATAGATAGGATATGTTAAATTTAAAGTGTTTTTCTACTTTTTTTTGTGTAGTTGAGGTTGATCAATTGTCCCACATGCATAATATATGCATAGAACAAATCACCGAGAAGGACAACAACAAATTATTTATAGCAAGATTCTTGTAAGCTCTTTTTTTTTTACCTAACTTGTATTCAATTATGGTCTATATTAATTCCTAATTCTTATTTTAATAAAACTTAGGACAAACAAAAAATATTTTAATCTGTTGATTTCATTGANGAAGGACAACAACAAATTATTTATACCAAGATTCTTGTAAGCTCTTTTTTTTTTACCTAACTTGTATTCAATTATGGTCTATATTAATTCCTAATTCTTATTTTAATAAAACTTAGGACAAACAAAAAATATTTTAATCTGTTAATTTCATTGAAACTTCCCATGGTGCAGTGGGTAATTAATTAATATCTAAACCTCTCCAGAAATATATGAGAATTATGTTAAGTATACATTTCATGGATTACATCTTGGTATACATTGTGTGCAAATTCAACAAGTGTTGAGTGGAAAAGTGTGTTGTTTTTAAAAACTGTCCAATCATATGGGTGTTTTGTGGGAATTAAAATTAGATTTTTAGTAGGGGGCTGTCTGGTAGAGCTATTCAACAAATTTTAAGCAAAAAATGGACCCTTTTTTTTCCACATATGGGTCCCACATGTGAGAGCCAAAGTCAACAATGGCTGCAATTTTTCATTTCTAACGGTTGGAAAATCAATTTTTTGGTCTTAAACTGCTCTCCCAGACACACTCTAGATTGTGATAGAAACTTTTGAAATGTGTGGTTAAAAAGCTCTGTGATTCATGAAATATGTAGTTAATATTAATTGTCTGACTTTGACTTAAATTAAAATCTGATTTTAATTTCGAAACAAATATGGTGTATATATCGACACGTAGCACAATATAAAAGTGACGTAAAATAAAATATACATACAGCATGATTGAATATATTATGTCCTCAAAATCCTCCTAATCTTCGAAAGATTCCTATCTTGAGGCTTCGAGGAAATTGTGTGTACAGAGACAAGTAGCTATGAGTATGCAATATTTATAGATTTTATGGTTGCGTGGTTTACCATCTTTCCTTTCATTGGCACTGAAATTTGATTATATGGTTTTGATGTATAAAATTTAAATGAATGCATGTTATCATCTTCTAATAGTTTAATTTTTTAAAATAAGATGATTAACAATGACTAAAACCTAAGTAAAATATGAGTTCAGTCTCATGGTCATTCATTTGAATAAATTATACATGGGGGTCAAATTTTGCCGACAAAAATGATTGTAGTGCGCCAAACATAATTCTTAAATGAAACAATCATGTTACATGTACATTATGTAACTCGGGACAATTAATATATATTTAATTAATTGTTGGCGATGATACTCGTTGTAATAGTTTGAAAAAAGAAATTTCGTAATAAACTTCGAGGCACGTGATGATGTTTTTTTAAAAATTGTATTTGTCCCTCACCGAATAAATGCACAAGGGATCCAAATAAACCCCCTAGATAAAATAAAATGGAATTGAATGAAACCTCCTGTTGACGTTTATATACCACCAACAATAAACTGAACACTAAAAATGAATGAAAGTCTTCGTGATCTAGTTCTGATATCTTTTGGATTAAAAACAGTTTCTTTAAACCCGGCCGGGTTAAACCCGGCCTGGCCGGTTCAATCTGGAAAACAGGGACCAAAATCGGTTTAGTTAGGCTTAAAAACCACTCATTAAAAACTCGTCCAAAAACCCGTTAAACTAGCCGATTTTTGAAAAATCCGTGACTCATTCCCAGTTTAATCAGTTCAACGTATGTAAATGTATATTTTTAATTTTTTTAAAAATCACCGGTTCGATCTCGATTCGACTGTGGTTCGACCTTTTGATCCTTGATCTTTTCTCTTTTCAAGATCGATGATTGGGTCGATTTTTAAAACATTGATAAAAAATCAAGAAAAATGAAAGTTAATGAAAAGAATGCAAGTTGAATATGGGAAGACAAATGAGAATCATAAATTTCAATTCATGTCCAGTGGCGGACCCGAGGGTCCTCGGGGCACGTGCCCCCAACTTTTGAGTTTTTTTTTTTAATATAAAATCATGTTTGGTATCGATTAAAATATAAATTTTAATCTAAATCTAAATTAACAATTAATTTTAATAATATATTTCATGTAATCCATAACTATTTAACTTTTATCAAAATTTACTAAAAATTTGATTTTAATCTCCATCAAATATGAGCAAAATCACAATAAGTTTTAGTTTTTCTCTTTTTCTCTTGTTTTTTAGCAAAATCTTAACTCTCCATCAAACAATGACGAAATATTGCTTTTTTAATACCATTTCAAAGTGTTCACGGTCTAGTTTTCTACATCGTTAATGTCGTACGAAACAATCAATCGTAGCAAATGCTACGA
>CAIGRM010064302.1:0-12311 GCA_903798335.1 Fraxinus albicans
CTAAAAATCATCAAGTAAATGGATCAATCTTACAAGCCCAAAGCTTTTTTTCTTAGATCTATGTGCTTGGAAGTCTATCAACATTTCCTTCACTTGACCTTAAGCAATCAACATTCAACTCGAGCAATCTGGATCTCATCTTCGAACTTCAAGCATTCTAAACAACATTCTCGAGTTTCGCACATTGAGGTACATGGGACCCATGATATGGTTATTTTTTAACAACCCCGAACAACAATGCCCGAGGTTGTTTCCAATCATCTAGGGAGTTTACCCAAGGTGTCCTCCTCGAGCTTAATTGCCACTCATGACGATTCCAAGTCATCTCGATTTTTTACGTTTATCCCTTTCTCTAGTAGGACTCTATTTCGATCTTCAAACTTATCCAATTTCGATAAGGTTGAATCCTACTAGAACATATCCTAATAGAAGTTCAACACATTCTAAAACTCTAAAAATGATAAGATACCTGATAATCTAACCCTACCAGAAGTGTACCACCTACTCTATAAATATATTGCCACAATTCATTATTCAGTTATGTTTTACATTCAATTTATAGTCTTACGCAAATATTTTCCCCTTTCAGTAATTTAAACATTGGAGGGGTAACGAGGACACACCTCGACACCTTTGTTTTAGGTACCAAAGATTTCATTCATGATCATCCTCAATCGTTAAGCTCGAGAATCAACATGTGACGATTTTTGGTATCATCAATAAACATTTATATTCGATAAAAATTATAATTTATTTACAAATTCAATACTTAATTATGAAATACTATTTAACATTAATTCAAATACCATGCACTTGTTGTTTTTTGCCTTACATGGGATAAAGCCTATGATTAAGTTAAGCATTATGTAATTTAGTTAATTCTCAAGTCCCGCAAGAAATCCACATTTTCTAAGCAATTTTTATGAATATTTTGTTCAAACTTTTCTAACTTAATAAATGTAAAAAGTAAGAAACTTTTTCTAAATTTTGGAAATAATGTAATCTAAAGTTTCTGTGAAGTTTGTGTTAAAGAGTATAGTGTATATATATAGTGTATATATAAAAGATGTAATGTACTCTATAGTGTATAATGTAGTTAGTATGATTGTGCCTCCAGGTGTCCCTCTAGCTGCGCGTTTGTTACAAAATGAGATGTGGCCAGAACTTAAGGATCGATTCTCTCATCAAAATGGACCCAGGATTTATGAACTGAAGAATGTTTTGGCTGATCAGGAGCAGAAAAATGACTCTGTAAGCATCTACTATGGTAAGCTGAAAACTATATGGGATGAATTATCAATATATGATCCCATACCTGAATGTAGTTATGACAATTGAAAATATTGGTTGATAGACATCATTGTGACTATGCGATCAAATTCTTGATGGGATTGAATGAAGTATATGACAACACAAGAGCTTAAATCATGATGCTTGATCCCCTTCCCCCAGTTAACAAAGTATTTTCCTATATACAACAGCCAGAAAGGCAAAAACAACTTGTCTCCACCACAGTAAAAAATGAGACCATTGCAATGACAACTAGGAAATTCTATGGGGATAACCAAACACCCAAATATGGAAAAGTGAATACCACTGGCAAGAATGAGAGACCATATTGCACATATTGCAAAATCCCTATACATGTTTTGGATAAATGCTTCAAAGCAGGGAATACTAAATCACCAATATGTACATATTGCAACTTAACAGGTTTTACATGGTTACCTCCAAATCATAAGCTACACAAAGCCCAGAGGAGAGAATGGGGTTTTGCAAATCAGTCAAGTATAATGCAGGAGGATAGTGAGAAACCAGTTTTTCTAACCAAGTGATAATATCAAGAATTCCTTGCCTTACTTTGACCTAAAGATACCTCACAGATTACTCATTCTGCCAACCACGTTCGGGCTATTGATCATTCCAAGACTAATTCACCATCTTCCTTGTCTGGTAAACCCACTTGTTTATTTGTTCCATCCACACACACTCATAATTCTGCGAACATTCCATGGATCATTGACACTGGTGCAACAGAACATATGATCTATAACACTAATCTCTTCACTTCCATTGATTCGAGAACTTCTCCCTCAGTGAAATTGCCTACTAGAAAAATAGTCCATGCTACAAATTTTGGTGTAGTTCAATTCACTAATTCGTTACTTCTCAAGGATGTATTATGTGTTCGTACTTTTCATGTTAATATGTTATATGTTAAAAAGTTAATACAACAACTCCAATGTTGCCTAATATTCTTATCTGATGCCTGCTATATACAGGACCTTTTGTCTTGGAAGACTATTGGGAAAGGTGAACTATGGCGTGGCCTGTATTGACTCCTACATCACAAGGTTCCACCCACAGCTCTAATGACTACCCTATAAGCCCTCAATCTTAGGCAACCATTTATTGCAGCTTCTGTACTTAACTCTGATGTTTAGCCACATTTGTGGCACTATCGTTTAGGACATATATTAGAATCTTGAATGAAACTTATCTCAGATTACTCTATTGTTTCTCATTATAAGAATGTTAGTGATATTCCTTGTTTATTTTTGCATTAACAAAACAGCATAAGACACCTTTTCCCATAAGCACACATAAAACAAAACAAATTTTTGACATCATCCATGTGCCATTTGGGGTCCATGTCCTACTACAACTCATGATGGATCTAAGTACTTCCTCTCCATGGTGGATGATTTTTCACGAGTCACATGGGTATATATGCTTAAAAGGAAATGAGATGCTAGCCACTCCATTAAAGCATTCATCAAAATGATAGAAAACCAGTTCCAAACTACAGAAAAACTTTGAGAAGTGATCATGGACCTGAATTTAAACTGACAGACTTTTATGACCTGAAAGGAATCATTTATAAAAAAAGTTGTGTTGAGACCCCTCAACAAAACGGTATGTTGAACGAAAACATCAGCATTTGGTGAATGTAGCCAGATCATTGAAATATCAATCTGGTCTTTTTCTATTTTATTGGAATGAGTTCATCCTTATTGCCACATATTTAATAAATAGAACTCCCACACCATTGTTGCAAAATAAGTCACCATTTGAGGTGCTATATAATATCATACCAACTTATTCTTATCTTAGAATTTTTGGATACCTCTGTTATGACTCCATGTTGGTACATGGGAGAAGAAAATTTAATCCTAGGGGGTGCCAATGTATTTTCTTGGAGTTACAGGCTATAAGATGATGGATTTACGGACAAGAGCCATCTTCATATCTCAGGATATTGTATTCAGGAAACATATTTTCCTTACAAACAAATTGTAAAGCCCACTGATAAATCTGAACTTGTCTTCACCAAACCACTTCCAGACATTACCCTGCTATACACCTGTATCACCACTAGATATAATGTCCCGTCCACATGAAATACACACATCTGATCAGAACGTAGCAAGCAATTCTCCATGTGATAATACTCCCCAATCATCACCTCTCATACCACCCATCATTCGAAAATCTACAAGAGTCAAAAGAGCTCAGTATTGCGAGATTTTCATCATCAGCAGGCCACATCGACTCAACCATTCCAATCATCTCTCAAGACAAAACATCTAGGGTTTGCAAGTAATGCTTTTCCCCTCTCCAAGACTATATCTTATCATAAATTATCGCCTCAGTTAAAAGTATTTTCATCCTCCATTTGCATGCACTTTGAACCTAATACTTATCCTCAAGCAGTGACAAATCCTAATTGGTGCAAGGCAATGGATTCAAAGATAGAGGCCCTTGAGTTAAACGGAACCTGGATTTTCACTGATCTTCCACCAGGAAAGGTAGCAAATGGATGCAAATGGGTGTATAAATTGAAATACAATTCAAATGGAATCATTGAAAGGCACAAAGTGAGACTTGTAGCCAAAGGGTATAAACAAAGAGTACGGATAGACTACAATAAGACCTTCTCACCTGTTACAAAGATGGTCATTGTTCGATGCCTGTTAGCTATAGCAACAATTTAGAATCGGCATTTAAAACAAGTTGATGTAAGCAATGCTTTTCTATATGGCATTTTACGTGCAGAAACCACCTGACTACACAAAAGGAACTCCAATCAAGTTTGCAAAATGTTGAAAAGCATATATGGTCTGAAACAAGCTTCAAGGCAATGGTATTCCACATTCTCAACAATCCTCATCCAATTTGGTTTTTCCCAGTTTAAGGCTAATTACAGCCTTTTCAATATGGTGACAAACCATTCCTTTACAGCCTTACTTGTCTATGTAGATGATATTGTCATAGCTAGCTCTAGTTTAACACAAATTGATGCAGATCAAAGATTCCTCAATAGCAAATTTAAGATTAAATTATTGGGTGATTTGAAGTACTTTCTTGGTCTTGAGGTTGCAAGATCAAACAAGGAAATTTTTATCTCTCATCACAAATATACTTTGGACTTATTGGCTGATGTAGGGTTCTTTGGGGCTAAACTAGTTAAACTTCCTATGGACCAGAATTTGAAGTTAGGAAAGAACACATGAACAGCACTACTTGATCCCACCATTTACAGAAAACTAATTGGAAAATTAATGTATCTATCCCTGACTAGACCTAATATATGTTATGCAATTCAGAACCTCAGTCAACATATGGAAGCTCCCTCTTACATACATCTTGCTGTAGTTCACAAAGTAATCGAATATCTTATGTTAGCACCAGGACAAGGGCTCTTATTTTCATCCTCATCATCACTGACCCTTCGAGCATTTTGTGATTCTGATTGGGGAGCTTACCCTGATTCTTGAAGATCAATTATTGGTTATTGTATATTTCTTGGGGATTCATTGATTTCTTGGAAATCCAAGAAGCAAAGTGTGATATCTCGATTATCTGCTGAAGCGGAATACAGATCAATGGCTAGCACATGTTGTGAGATCACATGATTAAAATATATTCTGAAGGACTTCCAAATTCATCACTCCCAACCGTTACTTTATATTGTGATAACCAGGCAGCATTAGACATTGCCTCCAACCCAATATTTCATGAAAGAACTAAACACATCAAGCCAGATTGTCATTTAATTAGAGACCAGATCGAAGCTGGCCACATCTTATGTTCCTACCCAATCATAACTTCCTGATATGTTCACCAAGGCGCTCTCTTCCATCACTCTCAAGTCACATTTATCCAAGATGGCAATAGAGAATATATATTCTCCATCTTGAGGGGGCTGTTAAAGAGTATAGTGTATATATATCGTGTATATATAAAAGGTATAATGTACTCTATAGTGTATAATGTAGTTAGTATGATTGTGCCTCCAGGTGTCCCTTCAGCTGCCTGTTTGTTACAACACCAATGCACATGGTTAGCTACTGAATAATTCATTTGGTTGTATAGTTTGTTAAGATATCATTTTACTTATTTACCCTTTTGTCTTCTATATATTTGGACGCGTATCATCACTATGGAATGAGAAGAACTTCTGATTCATTATTCCTAATATATCAGCTCCTTCATCATCCTCATTCGGCTGTTTTTACTTACAGTTTGAGTTTCTAAAATGTGTGAAAAGGATGTTTTTCTACAATCCAACTAAACTTCATAATTGCATAGGCAGAAAATTAATACCATCATCTGTCAACCCATAGGCCGCCATTTTCAAAGTGGAAGTAGTCGATTTGCCATTTATGCATTTTCCATTAGCATTTAGCATCACCCAGAAGTTATTCAGTTTCCTCTGTTTAATACTCACAAGCAATCACCAAATTAAAGGAAACTAGCTAATTTAAAATGATCTCAAGAATAATGGAAGCTACTAATAAATTTATAATTTTACACACCTGTAGTTCTTAAACTTGATAGAACTACAGAAGCAATAAGGCGAAAACCTTGAAAATCAAGGAGACCATTTTCAGAGATGTTGGAGGGAACCCGATCATCAATCCGGTAAACAACCCATTTTCGACTCGGATACCACACAAAGTCTGCAAATTCGTGATGCCTCCCTAAGCTGACTGCTACATCCCCAAAGTCCGAATCGTTCTTTGTTACGTACATAATACAGCGTTTGAACAGTGGTTGCAATTTCAAAATCACCTAAGTATTATAATTGTGTTTTCTATATTTGTTTATAATCAGTTCCCTTCTCTTTGCCATAGTTATCTACAATCACTCTTTCTTTTTCTTTTTTTGTATACATATATACATCACATACGTAATTATTCTTCATTATTATCAAATTGTTATGGCATCATAGCAAATTAGCAATCAAAGGATCAAATTAAGTTCCGAGTGTTACAAGTTACAACCACCTATTTATGATAATTGTGCATGACCTTTTTTTTTTATCAAATCATGAATCTAGTTTGTAGGTCGAGGAGCATGTCAAAAACTAAATTTAAATAAATATGTATATTATGTAATGTATTATTTATTTGGACAAATTGCAATTGGGGTCCCAAACTTTTTAAATTATTGCAGGTTATATCCAAATATTTTATTTTTGCAATTAAGGTCCCAAACCTTTCATCACTATTGTAGTTGGAGGACATGTGGGCGAATTTCATTCATTTGATCGTTAGTTGACCAAATGTCAACAGTCTAACCAAAAGATTTTTTATTTTATTTTTATATAATAATTTTAATTATTTTATATGGGATATCTTAGTCAGATTGTTGACTTTTGGTGAACTAATGATCAAATAGACGAATTCCGTTCACATCTCCTGTGGCTGTACTCGAGATGAAAGGTTTGGGACCTCAGCTGCAAAAATAAAAGATTTGGGTATAGTTTGCAATAATTTAAAAGGTTCGGGACTCCAACTACAATTCTCCCTATTTATATTTAAATTAAATAAATTTATATCCACAAGATATGAAGATGATACTAAAATTTTCCGAAAGGTCTCATATTGGGACACTTGATTATAACCTCACATTTTCGCGGTTCCATTTCATGGCTGACTTTCAGATGCTAAAAATGGACAGGGAAATAGAAATAACCAAAGTTAAATCAATTAAATATATAAATTAACATACCTGTAAAATAACTCCAAGGGAGACTTTAGCTGCATCGAGCTCAGGGTTGCCAATTTCTAGTGTCCGGACTTTTGCATAACCCTCGTCAGCACTAGCCGGAGTCACAGTCCGGAGTAGAATTACGTAGTCAGGAACTTGTGGCATTTAATTTAAGGATCTCAAAAGTCGATTATGCAATTTGGTTAACCCTATGTTGATGATAAACCATAACATTATATAATACTCTTTTCGTCCCACTTATATAGGTTGATTGTATTTTTCACAAAAATGAAAAAAATTATTTAATGTTATTGAAAAAATAATTTTTGCAAAGAAATTTTCTAGTTTACCCTTATTTAATTATCAACAACTGGTAATAAATAATGGTGTTTTGTCCGTGTTTCCAAGAAGTGGGAAATGTTTGTATTTATTTAGATAATTTCAAGAAGATAAATTAAAATCTGTACATTTTCAAGATTAAGTTGGAGGAATTGGTTATCACTAAGCCAATTAAATAAGAGTATCGTAGTAAATGAACAAAACAAATATTTTCTCAATAAAAAAATAGGACTATATAAGTGGGACAAGAAAATAAGGAAATCTGGCGTATATAAATGAGGCATATGAAGTATTGTTATCTAAATTTATTTATAAATGTTGCTGGACATTTTTAGAAGGCTTTCAGCTCTAGAATTCACTAGATATGCTTGGGGAACATAAAAACATAAACATTTTGTATTAAAAAGAAAAAGAGGACTTATAGCTTGTTTAGATAATTTGCCACCAACATTGGATGCCAATAAATAGGGTTTTTGGATTCAAATTGTAGAAGTATAAGTCTTCAAAATTGATTGTAAACAAAGCCCAAATTCCAATTTAAACAATAAATTGTGGTTTCCTCCTTCAACTATCTTGTCCATTTAAATCTCTTTCCACTATTTCTATCTCTAAAACTTTTGTCCCATGTAAAACTCACTGAGTCATTTTAATCAAAATCAACTTCTTCAATCTAACCATAATAAAAACCTGTATGCTAGTTCTCATCATTCCAAGAGTCACCAAAGGAAATGTTACTTTCAACAACCAAATAAATGATCGTAGAAGATACATTATTAGTTGTTGATCACGTTCAATGATCAAATACACAGTTGATTGTTCATTGATTGACAAAGAGGTGTTGACGAATGTATTCGACTAAAAATATGTTTGGCTGTTAAATTTATTATTTTAGTCACTAAATAATTGTAAATAATTGGTCATAAAAAAATTGTATTGACAACCAATTCTTTTTTAAACAAACACTTGTTCGGTTGTTGTAATAAATATTTTAGACGTTAAAATACATTAGAAACAACCAAAATTTTGTTGTCTTTCATTTCAAAAATGAAAAAAAATAGCCATTAAAAATTAATATTTACAACTGATTAATTTTATTACAAGAACTACTTGGTTTGTCATTGTATTAATTATTTTTTATCGATAAAATATCATCAAAAGTACTAAAATCTAATTATCTTTCTTTTCAGCAATGAAAGAAGTGGTTGTAAAATGTTTATATTAACAATCAAAATATTAAAATAATGAAAAATATGATCGTCAACAGTAATATTCATGGTTCCATAACTTTTACACATTGACATCATACTACAAATAAATCTTACCCACACGACATGCACGTTCTTCAACCAATTAGTGCAAGCCATGAGCATTCACATTTGTCAAGTGTATTTGACTTCTACTTCATATTTTCATTAGAGCATATCCAATTGATTTTTCAAAAGTAAAATATTTTCTATTTTAAAGAGCCAAATTTTATAATTATACTCCGATGATTTTTTATTTTAACTCTATCAATATTGCGATTAATAAAATTACAAATTTCAATGTTCCAATATTTAAATTATTCATATTGTATTTAGTATAAAGAGCGAAAGTAAACTAATTTGTTGGAATGTATAAACAAAATTTACTCTTTAAATTAAAAAGTGTTCTATATTATGATCGAGGTGCTCTTTATTAAAAATAAAAAAAAAAATCTTCAAGAGACTCTATTCTAATTTTTTAAAATAGAAAGTGGGCGTGTTCTATACTCTTATTTTATAACAATTGCATTTAATAAACAACAAATTTCAATACTCTACTTCTTAACTTATTCAAATAACATTTAGACGGATAATTAACATCGATTGGAGAAGTGATATGTCCATTCATTTAAATTTGTCTACACACGTCTTTGAGGCGTAGGCTGGATTCATTAATTTATTAACCATAAAAGCAAGCATATGACACAACATGCACATCCCTAACTATAAATTTTGTTTCCGTACATGTGCTGCTTGTGATTGAGGGTCGAAAGAACTATCATCCTCAATCACTGCTAACGAATCAAGCTTCATGACCACTTCAAACAATGTATCTTCTTCGTGAAGTAATTAGAGACGTAGTTGAAATTTTGATACCAAGAATGACATAGGAAAAATTAGTAAAAAATTATTAACACTTTTAACTAAGTAATATTAAAAAGGTAAATAATTTATAAATTTAAATTATTGACAAAAAATATCAATAACAAAAATAAAAATTAAATACAAGTGAAGTCATAAAAATGTTCAAAAAGGTAACTTATTCCCTGGAAATATCATAAAGAAAAATAAAAAGATATTTGATTTTAACTATTAAAAATTATATAAAAATAGTAAAAACAAAATTTTATTAGTAATATCGATGACTTCTTGTCAAAGATCACCAACAAAAACACCATAGTTTTTAGCCAATTGATCACCGGAAGAAATACATGAGAAGTAGAGTATTGAAATTTAGACCGGTGATCAATTTAAACTGGGCAGATTTTCAAATTTTTTTGATAGCTGACTTCGTAGATTTATTCTGGCCAAATCCCTTGGAGTTATAGGGAGATTTTTGGTGGTAATTGAAGAGGACATTGTGGGCTTTCCAACGGTATCCGAAATCGAAGGTTTTGGTGGTCAGAAGTTGCCGAACAATTGCCTCAAACTTGCCCAAAAAATCTGAAAATTTGGGCAGAAGCTTTCCAACGGTATCAAAATCCTATAGTTTTGGTGGTCGGAAGTTG
This sequence comes from Fraxinus albicans, assembly GCA_903798335.1. NCBI lineage: Eukaryota > Viridiplantae > Streptophyta > Magnoliopsida > Lamiales > Oleaceae > Fraxinus > Fraxinus albicans. The sequence continues at coordinate 10,088 of CAIGRM010064302.1, forward strand.
CTGAAAAATCGCCGCAAAACTTGCCCCAAAAATCTGAAAATTCAGTGACCGTTTTGTGATTTTCAGGTAACTTCGGTGATTGTTTGTGAAATTAACCTGTAAATAAAACCATGTGCCAAAACTCATGGGAAACGAGCCACAGAGTTGGGAGATGTACTTACCTTTGGTCATAGCCATCAGGTTGAAATATTGGATCCCAACCAAACTCATTTGGTCCCCTTGGAGGAACTATTTTTCCATGCAATACCAACCACAAATTGTATCAGTTCTATTATTAGTTATCTTTTTATATCCACAATCTAGCTCGATGCACAAAATACATGCGCACTCAGACATCCTGCAAAATGTTAGTCAATATCTGATTTAGCAATTTGTAAAAATTATATTACATTTATAACCAATAATTGACAGTAAGATACTATAATTATGGATAACAAATTGCACAGAGATACAACATAACCCAACAAGTTACCACTATAGGTACATGTACAAAGTACAATCATAGTCATGAACATGGGGTATCATCCAAAACATGTGTTAGAAAAAATAAACGTGAACGAATATCGGTTTAACAAATATCGGATTTACAACACATACCGGATATACAACTCACCGTATATGCAACTTACCGAATATGCAACCAACATACCGTATATACAACTTATCGAAAATGCAACTCAATATACCGTATATGCAACTGACATACCGTATATATAGTTTATCGTTTAGACAATAACTCACTGAATAATAACTAAGATATAGCAGATTAAATAATTTACTGATCACAACAAACAAAATAAGTTATATAAAACACGATAAAATGGAACAAATAATCTAAATAGTAAAGAATAAAAATTCAATTGAACTTTATAACCGAGGCCTGTGTGAAAACGATTTTCTTAAAACAGATTCGCCCTCTCAGCGTATGTGCTTGAGATTTAATTTGAGCGTCTGTTTTCTAGGATACAACGGTAAAGCAGTAGAGTCCGAGCACTGCAGATTCTACTCCGATGAATTGACTTAGTATCTGAACAATATCACCTCCAAGATCTTGGCAGGCAGTAAATTAAGTATGCAAACAGAAATTTTTCGTGTGTTTTGGAATTGTAACGCTGACAGTGTATTCTTCATGTCTGGAATAGTGGAAAAATGAGGTTTTATATAGAGTTTACCCCAGTAATAATGAGTTAAATCTGTCAATTAACTCAATGACAATAACCACTGGAGTTTCAACAGTTTTAAACATTATTGGAGTTTTAGCAATTTAAGAAATCAAAAGTTAGTTGTTGAAAGCAAAAAAATTGGCAAAACATAGGCCCTTGTAGGAGCCAATTTTTGGTCAATTCGGTCTGACATTCATGTACGTAGGTCATGCCCACATACAAGTCCAAGGTCCGAAGCCTATTCTAATCCGTGATTGGTACCCCTTGCATGCGCACGTAGAGAGAGCCTCTAACTACACATAATTACACACTTCCAAAGTATAGCCATGTATAAAGTGGTTCTTACTTTCATAGGCTTCCTCTGTGAGATAAACTCAAATTTAGTTTTTTCTCCAACATAAACCATATTCCAATTGTCCACTTTGAACTCAATTTTTCATTCACCCGAACTTCATTTTTGCCAAATAAATACATGAGTTCAATGTTCTCACGGAGGAGAATACAAATCAATGTTCATCTTCCAAAATAATCAAATGGCCCGACTCAAAATTTATGCCAAAGTCACCATTTCCTCATTTTAGCCATTTCCTCATTTTTTTCAAACAATTCCCCACATAAATGGAAATTGGGAGATACACAAAATGTGAAACAAAGACTTGGTAATAAAGTTCAATGCTTGAAACCTGCATAGGATAGATAGGTATTACCCTTTGAACATTCCCTTGTCAAAGCATATTTACTTTACTAGCTAACCAGTAGAAGCGCTGTTTTTTAACTGTTCTGCCATTTATGTAAATGATGATATGCTCCACAAATGATTCTTCCTAACACAATTCAGTTCTCATTATCATGTTCGTTTTTTGCCATGAACATACGCCTGGTTCTACGAGAGTTCTTAAGAATTGAGCCCAACACAATTATCTTAGAGGCGCCCCACTTCTCTCTCACATAGGTGATTTCTTATTACAAGTAACCTGCATTACTTGACACGATTTCCGATGCATAAGAATCATTAAAAGTCTGCTGCTTATCCTTCATCCTTACGAGCATCATTGTGGCAT
>CAIGRM010064324.1:0-12981 GCA_903798335.1 Fraxinus albicans
ATGCTTAATGATTTGTTAATATACTGGACTTCTTGATCCAAATTACAGGCTCCACTCACTGCAATTTTATCAAATAACATGAATATTCATGTTAGTTATGGTTTTCTAAGGAAGTAGTAGCTGTCGTATTCTCCAAAATGTTCGTATTATTTTATTTTCTTCTCTGTGGGGTTCCAAGATAAGTTGATAAGACTGTTTAATTTACTCACTCTATTAGCTTTCTGAAACAGTGTGAACTTTTTTGGCTATGAACAAGAAAGTGGGATCGAATCATTTGAATTTTCGAACTTGGATTTTCTGTCAGGTGATTCCAAGGACCAGAACTTGGGGATTTACTACAACAATGTCTATATCCCAGCCAAAAGTGTTGTTTGGGTTGCAAATGGACAAAACTTGGCTTATTGGTTATTTTGTTTGAACTCCCCTTTCATTAACTTCTTTTGGACGATATATCAGGGAATATGGCCCCCTAGATCGGTGATGATTTACTCTTATGATGGTTAGCATATTCAACAATCATTTGATTCATGTAGAAATGAATAAAAAAAAAGAGCAATGCTATTTAGCCCCATTGGAGTTGCAACCTCAGTTTAGGTGACGCTAATGTGACATTAAATGATAAGTGAAATTAAATAAGTCATTTAATTTCACCTTTCACTTAGCCTATCATTTAGAGCTACATAGACTGGGGTTACAACCCTACTGGGGATGAATAGCATTATTCTAAAAAAAAAAAATTGGAATCCACATATTTGAATTGCAAGAAAGAAAATAAAGGAGACATGAAATAATGGTTTGGAGTTGGATAAATGTGTGGATTCTTGAAACAGAAGCCAAATTATGATCACTTTCTTGGTGGGGCCTTTTTTGATTATCCCAAAGCATTAAATGATTATTTTCTTGAATTTTAAGTGAGAACAGAATATAATTTCTGACTTAATTTGTTCAGATTAGATCCCTCAATATAATGAAAAAAGGATTTATTTCAAAACAATAGTGATAGGTCATCATTATAATTCCTAATTTTAATAAAAAGAAAAGATAACTGTTTCGATACAAAAATTTCAGCGTTATCATGGTGAAAGAAATTCAAAATACTTAGCCCCTGTTTGCCCCCCATTAATTTAAATTTTTGGGGGTAGATAATTTTTAGAATAGTGATTGATGGGAGATGTGTGGTTGAAAAGTTTTTGATTTGTGTGTATTATTATTTTATTTGATGAATGGATGGTTGAGATGAAGAGAGAGAAAAAATTAATGTAATGGAATGTGATATAATGGGGGNTAAATTTTTGGGGGTAGATAATTTTTAGAATAGTGATTGATGAGAGATGTGTGGTTGAAAAGTTTTTGATTTGTGTGTATTATTATTTTATTTGATGAATGGATGGTTGAGATGAAGAGAGAGAAAAAATTAATGTAATGGAATGTGATATAATGGGGGGCAAACAAGGGCTTAGCTTGCGTTCGAGTTGAAAATGATGAAAACGAAGAAAAATAGGTCGATTCATGTATAGGATAAATATTTTAGTCTTGTCGTAATTTGAATAATCTAATTTTCAGTCCAAAGTAGGATAAAATTTGTAGATCACGTCGTGGTTTGGATGATCCAACTTTTAGTACAAAAGGTAGCTAAGAACGTTGAAATTCATATTCAAAAATAAATTTACTTATAGGTTTGAGCATGTTTGGCTAAGCTTAAAAAGTTTATTATTATAAGTAAAATTACTTTTTATGGGAAAAGTTTTAAAAGGGTAAATTTCTCCATGAGTCCTCAACTTTTCTTAAGTGTGGCATCCCCAACCTTCTATTTGCGAATCTATGCCACAACCTTTTTATATTGTGCACCTTGTATCTCCACTTGACGAACATTAAATGATTACACGATACGTACATGATATCGAACTAAAAGGTTACAATTGTCCAAAAGAATTTTCCTCCAATTTGAAAACCACTATGTCAATTTTATTCCTTCTATTGTTGTCGAGATTGTTTGCTATCAGGTGCTTTGGTCGGTATATAAATTGGAGGGAAATTTTGTTTTTTAGACAATTGTGCTCTTTTATTTAATAGTTACTACGTGTTAGTGGTCGTTCAATGTCTAAATATATGTTTTCAGTCAAGTGAAAATGTTGATTAATGCCCCGTTTGAACCACTTTTTTGTAGAATGAGAATGAAAAATATAGTTGTTATTGGGGCTTACACAATGAAAAATATAGTTGTTATTGGGGCTTACACAAGAGATAGAAAATTTGAATTTAAATGTTGATATGATTGATAACGTTCATAGTTTTCATTTAATAAAATAAAAATGTGGCCCAAACGGAGGCTAAATCTTGTCAAAAGGTTTGGAACATGAATGCCAGAACATCACATCGTTAAAAGCTTTCACATGAGTTACATTCCAAAAATAACTTTTACTTCTACTTAAGAAAAATAGTAATGCTATTTACGGCCTGTTTGGTACAGATTCTCATTTTCTACAGTAAATCAATTCTCATTTTCAACCACACATTTTTCAATAAAATCATATTTTCCATCACATCAATACTTTTTTCTTCTTTTTCAACCACACATTAGCCCTGTTTGGGAGGGATTCTCAAAATTCTAGAGTAAATCAATTCTCATTTTTAACCACACATTCTTCAATAAAATAATATTTTTCATCACATCAATAATTTTTTCTTCTTTTTCAACCACATATTTCCTATCATATCACTATTCAAAAATCAATTCTTCCCAAAAAAATCCCTACCAAACACACTCTTAGTCTCATTGGGGTTGCAATCTCAATTTAGACGATGTTGATAGGGTATTAAATGATAAGTGAAATTAAATAAACCATTTCATTTAGTCTAGTATCTAGCTAGAGGTGGCAATCGGCTTGGTCCGTATGCACTTGAGCTTGGCTCGTTACTCGTGGGCTAAGCTCGACTCGGCCCTTGAGCTCGTGGCTCGCGAATTGGTCAATTTTTTTTTAGAATAAACCTTTTTGTTTTTTAAAAAAAAAAAAAGGATATACCATCCGCCTTAAATGAGTCGCTCGCCTAGTGAGCCACCACCCACGAGCCGACCCGACTAGCCTCTCGACCCAGTTTCCACCGCTATATCTAGCGCCACCTATATTGAGATTATAACCCTATTATGATTACATAACAATACTTAAGAAAAAATGTCATCTAAGATAAATTATTTAGCTCTTGTTTGACAATTATTAAAATGAGTTTTTTGAGAAATATAAGTTTTGAAGTGATGAGTTTTTGGAGAATATATGATTAAAAATAGATTTATGTGTAAAATATATTGAGAGAATGTGTGATTGAAAATAAGTTAAAGGGAGAAGGAGTTTTATCTTAATGGTTGCAAACAGGGCTAAAGTTTTATCATTTTTGTCCTGGTCAAACATGCACAAAAGTTAGTTAAAGAAAAATGATGACACATTATGAACGTGAGCGTGACAACAACTCAATCATCATTGACTAGGTACACATTAGCAGCTGCTTAGCATATGTAATCCAAATTTAAAATTTTATTAAAGTATATATACGTAATTTTATTTGTTTAAAAACTATTCAGAATCGGTGAATAATAAATTCTCAAATATAGGTTGGAGAGTTTTAAAAATCATTACTTAAATCACTCAAAATCGATCGACTGATGAACGTTGAAAATTGATTCTTTAAAAAACGTTCAAATCAGTGTGACAAAATTCCAAATAGGCCTTTAATTAAATTGATTAAATTAATTAATCACAGAACACTATTACAAACTGGGAACCGTGCGCTAGTATAAAATGGGGAGTCCAGCTCTGAAGCTCAATCTTAATTCTCACCTTTTCAAACGCGTTTTACCCACTTTTGAGAAAAAAAGGCTCGCACTTAATCAATGGCCATCAAAGTTTACATTGTGTAAGCAAAATGTTTCGCCAACAATTTTCTGGTTCTTTGAATATTTTTACTCTGCTTTCTTGAATTGAATTTGCAGTTTGACGTTGAATTGTTTTCATACTGGTGAAATTGTTTTAGTAGTTTGATGGGTTCTCTTTGTTTTTTGTTTTTCTATTTGAATTTTGGATTTGTAGATTATCAAAATGTTTCTTCAAGCTCGTGCTTATTGTTTTGAGTATTGATTTGTGATTCTTGATGTCGTAAGCTTCTTTTATCTTCTGTAAGTGCCCAGGTTGATTGTTGATTGATCAAGGTAAAAGGGTTTAACTAAAATAGAATTAAATCTGATTGCTTTTGGCTTGAGAAAAAATCCTTTGGATGCAGTAATAGCCCGCCTAGAGCTTTTGACAGAAATCTGAACAACGCAAACAAATTGATCAATGTTATGATTGTATGAATATTATTTGTGCTAGTAATATTATCTTACTAACTATAGGTTGACTAATTTCATTATATTGATAATGCCCATGATATTGAAAATGCAAGATTCCAGTATGATGAATCATCTACACATTCAGCAAGAAGAGAGCCATGGTGGCTTGGTGACAAAGACTCAATAGAAGAATAATCTAGAAATCTGATTAGTTAGGCCGATTTTACACAAAATTGTATTGTTTCATTTCCTTTCTTTTCACGTGTTTGTTAGGTAGTTTGTTAGGAAAGATTCCTTTCATTGCTGTATATATTCCCCTTTGTAGCTCACTGTACATTTTAACCGAATTCTTCATTTTGAAGTAATGAACACATAATTTTTTCAGCTTCATTCAATTTTGTTCATATCTTTTATATTTCAAAACTTCACATGGTATCAGAGCAATTAAATGGAAGAATCAAATCCAGCAAACACAAACGCCAATCCAAACCAAATTCAGAATATTCAAACAACAGAGGAAAGGAACTCAACTGTCCTTCCTCATGATCCAGCAAATCCCAGCAGCCCTTATTATATAGGAAGCAATGATGGAGGAAATCTTATGCTCGTCACTTATGTCTTGGATTCAAGCAACTACTACTCTTGGGCCCGCTCAATGAGAAGAGCATTAAGGATCAAAAACAAATTGGAATTCATTGATGGTTCTTTGTGCGAACCAAACGATCCCACTGATCCTTTAATGGAACATTGGCTAAGGTGTAATGACATTGTTATAACTTAGATGCAAAATGCCATGGCAATTGACATTAAGAGCAGTGCTATTTATGCTGAGACAGCCCACCTCCTCTGGCTGGACCTTGAGCAAAGGTATTCCCAACAAAATGCTCCATGTATTTTTGAGGTTAAGAAGGACATCACCACTCTGATGTAAAATCAGGATTCTGTAAGTATTTATTATTCCAAGCTCAAAATCCTTTTGGATGAGCTATTAAATTATGAGAATATTCCTAATTGCACATGTGGAGGAATGAAGATAGTTGTTGAAAATCAACAGAGAGATTGGGTCATGAAGTTTTTAATGGGGTTGAATGACTCCTATAAAGAAATTAAGGCCCAGATTTTACTGATCAAACCATTTCCTAGTTTGAATGAAGTATATTCTTTGGTTCAACAAGAGGAGAAAAGGCGAGAGATATCAAATCCTAATCCTATCAATTCAGATTCCATGGCCTTGCTGAGCAGAAGGAACTATAGAGAGATAGGAAACCAAAACTCCTCATCACAGAAAAAGGATCGATACTACTGCACTCATTGCAAGATTGCGGGCCATTCTCTTGATAGGTGCTTCAAGGCAAATCCCAAGTCACCATGCTCTTATTGCCAGATGCCAGGACACTCAGCGGATAGGAGTTATGAGCTGAATGGATATCTACAAGGACAGAGGTTTAATGATAAGGGAAAAGCTGCTGTTAACATGGTCTCTGCAAGAACACCACCTAATCAGGAAGTAGTGAAGGACAAGGGCCAAATATTCTTAAGTGAAGAGCAATACTCTCAGTTGATGGCAGTCATCAGACCAGTAACTAGTCCCCAGCAACCTCTGTTCTCACCAAACAATCCTCAGACACCAGCTAATCATCTACCACTTGCTGATTTTAAACACAAGATATCTGGTATACCATTAATCCTAACCACCTATCACTACGATCAAGGAACCATTTCTGAAATTCCTTGGATTCTTGACACTGGGGCAGTAGATCACATGATCTGCTCCACCTCATTTTTTACATCAATTCAAGCTAAAGTGTCTTACTGTGTAGGACTACCAAATGGAAAAAATGTCCCTGTCACACATGTTGGGACTGTTAAAATTTCAGAGGATATCACTCTACATAGCGTACTTTGCATTCCTAGTTTTTCATTTAATTTGATTTCAGCAAGAAAGCTTGCTCAAACTGAGAATTGTTGTCTTCTTTTCCTCTCTACTTGCTGTTATATCCAGGACATTTTGAGCTGGAGAACGACTGGAATGGGTGAGGTGAAAGGTGGACTCTATCATATGGTGAAAAAGCAAGTTTCACCCTCAGCTTTATCAAATGCTTTCAATCAATTCAAGTGTCTGTCCTCCACTTTTGAACCTGCTAAAAATAATGAGGAATCTGTACCGTGGCACTACAGATTAGGACACTCTTCAGCCTCTGATTTCATCCCTGAGGAAAACATTCTTGTGTTTCCTAGTGTAAGTTATTGTCCTATTTGCCCTTTAACAAAACAACACAAATTACCTTTTCACATCAATTACCACAAATCAAAAAAGTGTTTTGAATTATTCCATTGCGACGTTTGGGGACCTTGTAATGAATTAAGCAGAGATGGCTCTAGATATTTCTTATCTATTGTTGATGATTTTAGTAGATGCACATGGGTTCACATACTTGTTTTTAAATCTGATGCCACCACAGCTTTGCAGAATTTTTGTGCCATGATTGAGAATCAGTTTGAGACTAGAATTAAGACTATTAGAACTGATAATGGAGGGGAGTTCAACATGACAGATTTTTACTCTAAAAGGGGGATAATACACCAAAGGACTTGTGTTGAAACACCTGAACAAAATGCGGTGGTAGAACGAAAACATCAACACATTTTGAATGTGGCAAGGGCTTTACAATTTCAGAGCAAACTACCACTAAAAGTCTGGAATGATTTTGTATTGACAGCCGTATATTTAATTAATAGAACACCAACTCCCGTTTTAAACAACTAAAGTCCCTTTGAAGTGTTATTCAAAATCAAGCCTAAGTATAGTCATTTGAAAGTCTTTGGCTGCCTAGCCTTTGTCACCACCCTTGTAAGTGGCAGACATAAATTTGATCCTAGATCTAGGGAGTGTGTTTTCATTGGCTATCCATTTGGAGTAAAGGGGTATAGATTGCTAGATTTAAGAACAAATAAAGTTTTCATCTCAAGAAATGTTGACTTCCATGAAAATATTTTTCCTTTTAGATATAAATCCTAACAAAAATACATCCTTGACTGACTTCAATCATCTAAGCTTTACACAAAACCCTGTCATTAGCAATGATTCCATTACCTCTTCGTTTGACAACACCAATTATAATGGTGAACATGATATTATGAATTATTCTGAATCCTTCAATTCTCATGAAGACACAAATCAGAACACTGATCAGCTAGTTACTGATCAGTCAGCCACTGATAACATACAGTCAAATACACCAGTCATCAGCCATTTACCTCGCAGGTCCAACAGAATTTGAAAAGCTCCTTCTCACTTGCAAGATTTCATGTGTCAACAGGCATCCTCACTTCCCCCATTCCAGAACTCAACATCAAAAAGGAAGCTGAGATTACAGGTAATATTTTTCCACTTTTTGATAGTGTTTCCTATGATGAACTATCCATTCATCACCATATTTTTGCCACTTCAATAATAATCCACACAGAACCTAAGACCTATTAGGAAGCCTTATCCTCTCCTGAATGGTGTGCTTCTATGAAAGCTGAAATTAAGGCTCTCGAACTTAATGATATTTGGACCTCGGCCAAACTACCTCCTGGTAAAGAAGCAATTGGTTGTAAGTGGGTTTACAAGGTGAAATTCAATGCAGATGGCAGTGTTGAGAGATTTAAAGCACAATTAATAGTTAAAGGATACACACAACAAGAGGGGCTTGATTATCATGAGACATTTTCCCCTGTAGCCAAATTGATCACCATCAGAACTTTTCTTGCAGTTGCAGCATCAAGGGATGGAAGTTGTGTCAATTTGATGTAAATAACGCCTTCTTGCATGGAGAATTGGATGAGGATGTCTATATGGAACTACCCCCTGGCTACTCCAATGCTGATGGAAACAAAGTATGCAAGTTGCAGAAGAGTATCTATGGATTGAAGCAAGCCTCACGCCAATGGTATTCAAAACTCTCTAATTTTATTGTTGCAAAAGGTTACGTTCAATCAAATGCTGATTACAGCCTGTTTATGAAGTCAACTAGTGATTTGTTTACCGCGATACTAGTATATGTCGACGATATAATAATTGCTGGGAATTGTATTGATACCATTAATGAGCTTAAGGTCTCTCTCAATGATAAATTCAAAATCAAAGACCTAGGGAAATTAAAATTCTTCCTAGGTATTGAAATTGCAAGAACTAGAGATGGAATCCACATTTGACAAAGGAAATATGATCTAGATATCTTAAAGGATTCAGGCACTATTGCCTCTGCTCCTGCCAGAGTTCCTCTTAATCAAAATATAAAGCTTAGCAAAGATGAAGGAGAGTTGCTACCTGAACCATCACTTTATAGGAGATTGGTAGGAAGATTGCTATATCTAACCATCACCAGACCAGATCTTGCCTACTCTGTCCAACTATTAAGTCGTTTTATCCTAGAATTCCACATCTATATGCTGCTCATAAAGTTTTAAGGTACATCAAGAGAGCACCTGGTCAAGGACTATTTTACCCTGTAAATTCGAACATACAGCTAGACGGATATTGTGATTCAGATTGGGGGGCTTGTGTTGATACCAGAAGGTCAGTGACTGGTTACTGTGTCTTCATTGGCAAAGCCTTAATATCATGGAAATCGAAGAAACAACATGTGGTGTCTCGATCTTCTGCAGAGGCGGAATACAGGGCAATGGCTAACATATGTTGTGAAATCACTTGGCTTAGATACTTACTTAAAGACTTGAAGATTGAACATCCTGAAGCTACTGTCCTAAGCTGTGACAATAAGGCTGCTATCTATATAGCTACAAATCCAGTCTTTCACGAAAGAACCAAATATATTGAGCTCGATTGTCACTTGGTTCGAGATAAAATCCAAGATAAGAGCATCGTGACTCAACATGTTTCCAGTAGTTCTCAGATTGCCGATGTTTTAAGCAAATCCTTAGGTTCACAAAATTTTTATTCATGCCTATCCAAGATGGGAGTGATGAATATCCACTCTCCATCTTGTGGGGGGCTATTGAAACTGCAAGATTCCAATATGATGAATCATCTACACAGTCAGCAAGAAGAGAGCCAAGGTGGATTGGTGACAAAGACTCAACAGAAGAATAATCTAGAAATCTGATTAGTTAGGCCGATTTTACACAAAATTGTATTGTTTCATTTCCTTTCTTTTCACGTGTTTGTTATGTAGTTTGTTAGGAAAGATTCCTTTCATTGCTGTATATATTCCCCTTTGTAGCTCACTGTACATTTTAACCGAATTCTTCATTTTGAAGTAATGAACACATAATTTTTTCAGCTTCATTCAATTTTGTTCATATCTTTTATATTTCAAAACTTCACACATGAGGTAGTACATCAATGTTTGTAAACATATAAGGTGCTTCTGCTTAGTGAGCATGCTTGACTTTGATAGAGCAGATGATAGCTTTTGCAGTAGAATGTTTCATGCAGCTGATATTCTAGTTACGCATCACAATCGAGTTCACATCTAAAAGTTCTAGTAGACAAGATTCATCAATGGAAGGGAACATGTGTAATTTTCAGCTTTATTTCATAATTTCCTGCAATGCCTCGTTGCATCAATTTGTCTTTATTTATGTTTTTCTACTACGTCATTGTTCTCATTTGAATTTGTTCATTGTATTTTTAAATCCATCTATATTGTACCAGTTATTTTTCTCTCTCTCTCTTTTTTTTTAATCAAAATTATCCGTCACCGTGAATTTCCAGAGTGCTAAAGAACCCGTTTGCATTAGATTCAGGTTAGAACTTTAGGAGTTTAGGTTGAAGCCCGTTGAAGAATGATTCGAAGGTGGATGAAACATTTTGTCTTCATTATGTTTTTCTATCACATCATTGTTCTCATTTTAATTAATTCATTGTATTGTTAAGTCCATCTATATTGTATCAGTTATTTTTCTCTTTGTTTTATCAAAAATGTCTGTTACCACGAATTTCCAGAGTGCTAAAGAACATGTTTGCATTAGATTCAGGTTAGAACTTTAGGAGTTTAGGTTGAAACCCGTTGAAGAATGATTTGAAGGTGGATGAAGCATTTTGTTTTCATTTATGTTTTTCTACCACATCATTGTTCTCCTTTTAATTAGTTTGTATTGTTAAGTCCATCTATATTGTATAAATTATTTTACTTTTTGTTTCATCAAAATTGATTGTCACCACGAATTTCCAAAGTGTTAAAGAACCTGTTTGCATTAGATTCAGGTTAGAACTTTAGGAGTTTAGGTTGAAGCTCATTGAAGAATGGTTCAAAGGTGGATGAAGCATTTTTACTTCATTTATGTTTTTCTACCACATCAATGTTCTCATTTTAATTAGTTCATTGTATTGTGAAGTCCATCTATATTGTATCAGTTATTTTTGTCTTTGTTTTATCAAAACTGTCTGTCACCATGAATTTCCAGAGTGCTAAAGAACCCCTTTGCATTAGATTCGGGTTAGAACTTTAGGAGTATAGGTTGATGCCTATTGAAGAATGATTCGAAGGTGGATGAAGCATTTGTCTTCATTTATGTTTTCCTACCACATCACTGTTCTCATTTTGATATGTTCATTGTATTGTTAAGTGCATCTATATTGTATCAGTTATTTTTCTCTTTGTTTTTATGAAAACTGTCTGTCACCATGAATTTCTAGAGTGCTAAAGAACCTGTTTGCAACTTTAGGAGTTTAGGTTGAAGCCCATTGAAGAATGATTCGAAGGTGGATGCAGCATTTTGCGCTTGGGAGAGATCTCGGGTGTTTTGGTTCAGATTGGCTAGACACTGCCTAAAATAATATGGAATGTCCTTGTACTAGTTGAAGTTGGCTTATTTGGTTTATGATGTGGTCTGACTAAATGTCCCTGCAATAGCTAATTCTTGCAGCATAAATTTTGCCATATTTTCTTGATTTTCCGCGATGTCTCCTGTTGTTGAACAATGCATCAACATATTCATGGAATTAACTGGACAGATGTCTGATGACGTAATATTGACTTTAAGAGGATGGAATGTTGGTCTGTACTGGCGCAATCACAGGGCAGGACACTGATTAAGACAAAATCTATTTGCTCTGAAAGTATGAAGAAAAACATTATCTATATTCACACAGATAGTATGCTCATGGCTCCAGCCAATATACTCGTGATTCTTTTTCTGACTCATGGTTCTCTAAGAAATCATGATATGTATTTTTGTTTTATGATGAATGACCGTGAGATTATACATAATTTGTTGATTTTATGCATGCAATGGTGAGATATTACTAAAATAAAATATTTGTATTGTTTTTCGTCTTTTGGTAACATGAATTATATTGATGATCTGATTTCACATTTTTTATAGGTACTATTCCATGTATGGACATGTAGAGAAACTAGCAGAAGAGATAACGAAAGGGGCTGCATCTGTTGAAGGAGTTGAAGCCAAAATATGGCAGGTAGGAACTATCCTGCCCTTGCCATGTCTCGTGGAATATTTAAAAACTTAAGAAGAAAAATGTTAACCATCTTATTTAAAAGTTTAAATTGTTAGAAAAGGGGGACATTAGTTATTTAAATTTTTTTCGGACACAACCCATCACGTGCAGGCCAGATTATTAAAGGTCTGACATGAGACAATTTTCCTGAAATGGGTGGTGGTGACTTGAACCCAAGTTTTGTTTGACTTTGATACCACGTTAACCATATTGTATAAAAGCTTAAAATGACAGAAAAGACGAGAAAGCTCAAGAAAGTAACTATATGGATTGACATTGTCAATCCAAGCCAATCATGAGTTACACATTGCAGATTAACAAAATGTTTACAATTATCAGATTTAAAATTTGCATGTCTTCTACTGGAGTTAAAATTCCTTAGGACATGATTCATTAGTTAATTTATCTCAGCTGTCCAGTTTGAGTCCTTGGATTTAAATCTCTAGAGTTTTTCAGGGTAGTCATCTTTTTCCTACCAAGTAACCTTGGCATTGTCATTCGATATCAATTTCCATATAAGTGCATATAACCTAGTCATAGCTTTATTCAAATCAAACGATGAGTTGGAAATATAATTATGCACTAATTGAACTTTTTGTGTTTTCTTCAAAAAGTGATTGTTTATGTTTTTCAGTTATTGCATTGGAGGATAACCCTTTTATCTGGTAGAGAATAGAAACCTGGGTTTGTTACTCTTAATTTTTTAGTCATATTTATTCAAATCCCAACAACTGCACACATGTATAATAAGCAATGTCGAGACCACAGTTTGGGTCTGGGGGTGTTTTAACCTTTTCCAAGTTGGAGCAAATGAGCTAGGATTGTTAATGAGAAAAAGAACGAGAGATATCCTGAGACCTTTCGGAAAGAAGAAAACAATATTGATGGCATAACTCTCCTTGCTCGATGTTGGTTCATGGCGTACCCTGTTCGAAATCTTAGATTTCTATTGATAAAACATCTTCTATACCGCACAGGTCCCTGAGACACTACCAGATGAGGTACTCACAAAGATGGGTGCACCTTCAAAGAGCGATGTGCCTATTATAACACCCAACGAACTTGCTGAGGCTGATGGCTTTGTATTTGGATTTCCCACAAGGTTTGGTATGATGGCTGCTCAATTCAAAGCATTTTTTGATGCTACTGGAAGCTTATGGAGAATGCAGCAGCTTGCTGGAAAACCTGCTGG
>CAIGRM010064331.1:0-16364 GCA_903798335.1 Fraxinus albicans
GAAAAGTCAAAGGCCATTTTTGATTTATGACATGATATTTAGGCTATCCACACATATTTCCTCGTTGTCGACACAGTTCACCGTTGTCTCCATGGAATACCAACGACATCCTAAACTTGTTTCCTGTCGATCCTCCGCATCCTATATAATGATAGAGTAGAAAGAGAGTGGTCGCAATTTTTTTTTTTTTTTTTTGTAGGATGGGTTGGGGTGTACTTGACTTTTTGAAAGAATAAAATCTTGTACATAATTATTGAAATAGGAAGATAAAAAAAGTTGTGTGCGCACGCCATTTTCCCTTAAAAATATGAACAAAAATAAATATTTAAAAAATACATCATTTTAATTGTATCTCCTTTTATATTTTTAAAAATATATCATTTTCATTTAAAACCAATATTTCAATTTTCATTTTAAAACAACATCTTTACATGGTAACATATTGCGTTACCATGTTATATTTATTAAAAAATAATTGTTTTTCACGGGTAACATTTTGTGTTATTTTATGTTTGACTGAAATTGACGTTTTAGAGGAGTAACGTGTTCTGCTACAATATGATACTTTTATTTAAAAAAATTCAAGTTTTACACGTGTTGTGTTATTACTATATGTTACAATTTATTAAAAGATCAAACATGTTATCTTACCATATTTTGTAATAAGAGTAACATATTTTGTTTTCGTAAGTTATTTATGTGTTATTTTTTTATTCGTAGGGTAAATATATGTATTATCGTATTACTTTTAAGGTAACACGTGTGTTACTCTAACCACAAACCCAAACACAACCCTATCTGACTCTCTATCATCACAGTCGGACTTGAGAAGAGGCTATCGCCACAGGTCCAGCTCTTAGGGGGCTCAAATTTTTTTTTTTTTTTTACTTTCTTATTTATAATTATAACTCATTGTCATTTATACCCGTTTACCCTTGTTTGGCTGCTCTAAACAATGAGACTTCTTGAACAATAATATCATAAATCATAAAATTAGTGTTTGGATTTGGAATACTCATTCAATTGTGTAACACTCCTTCAATATATATTTATGCATTGTTACGCACATCTTTGTTGATCTGATCTTTTGTTAACCCTAATTTTTTTAACTGCATTGACTGATAGATTTTATATATTTAATTAATTATAGTATAGTTTTATCTTTAAATTCAATTATATTTTTTTAATATCACGTTGATCGGATCATTGATTTGTGTGTAGGATTGAGTTTCTTTTCTTGATCTATAATCCGTTATTAATTAATGTAAATTTGTGTCTTCTATGTGGTAATTGGATGCAATATATGGTTAAATATGATGTGATTTATTTTTTTCCATTTTATTGTTACATTATGAAAATATTTATGACCTTAGATAATATATCGTTATTGTTGTTACTATAACAATTTTTTTTTTCTCTTGTGCAAAGTGAGAAAGTGTGTAAAATTTAACCATTTTTGCAAATAAGAAGTTTATTTCCAATTTTATGTGAAATTGAATTCATTATGAGTGCGAAATGTATTTACCATATACATGTAATGGAATGAAATCTCCTCCCACTATAGTTAAGTTAGAAGCATTGATAATGATTGATTATTTTTATTTTTAATTTTCTGTTAATATACTGTTTAGACACTTTTTTTCCCACAAATTTGCCTTCATAGATATCTTATAACCATATTGTAGAATAGAAACAAAAATCTTGGTTTGTACTTGTGGAATGGAATATTTTGGAAAATAGCTTAATGTCAAACAAGTAAATCAAATACCAAACCGATTACAATTGTATCAGTAGAAAGACGTTTCTTCAACTTGAAATTAATTAAGATTTATCTCTGATCAACTTTGTAACAGCGAAGATTGAATGGATTGACCATGTTATCTACTGAAAAAGAAATGGTTGAACAACTCGACTATTCAAAATTTATTAATATTTTTGTCTCTAAGGCCGCATGACGAGTTGTATTAAAGTGGTCGTTTAAAATATTTTCGTATTGTTATTTGATTGTGTGTATTTATAATCAACAATAAAATAATAAAATGAAATATTCAATATATATATTTGATTGTGTGTGTGTATATATATATAAACTATTATAAACGAAAAAAAATTAATTACTTGCTACGATTTAGGAGCCCAAATTTTAAAATTTGCCTCGACCCCGCGAAACACAGGTTCAGCCACGTTTATCATCACTGCTGCCTTCAGCCACCAATTAGGTTGGACCTTATTTTTTTCATGGATTACATATTATGCTTTAACAAAAAAAAAAAAAAAAGAAGAAAAAATTATTGATGTGATGGAAAATATTATTTTATTGAAGAATGTGTGTGAAAAATGAGAATTGATTTACTGTAGAAAAATATAAATCCCTCACAAACAGGGTCTTAATAAATTACAGGCTCCAATTAAAAATTACAGGGTCTTAATAAATTAGGAAGGAAGATGGAATCTTTAAGACTCCTTAACTCAAAAGAAGACGTTTTTCACTGGAAACAACAAAGAGAAACCTTTCTTTATCCCTTGTAATTATATTCTGAAAAGACAAACGATCAGCTGCTAAAATGTTTTTTAGCAAAGCCAAATACTATTGTAGTCGTCGACAGATATAGCTTATCTGCCAAAGTTTCTTCTTCTTTTTTTTTTCATCTGTGTGTCGTGATTTTTGATACGAGTCATGGATTTCCAGATAGCGATCAAGAAAAGGAAGTGCCACAAGGAAGAAGATGAAGAAGATCAGCCCATAAATCGCTTATGCTGTTTGCCGCATGATATCGCCCTAGACATACTCTCTAGGCTGCCCATCAAATCTGTTATCCAATTCAGGTTTGCTTGTCGATCCTGGCATTTCTTGTCTCGTGATCTACAACTTGTTAATATGCACATGTCCCGGACACTGACTAGCCAAAGGTTATGCCTTATTTTCCATTCTGATTATCCTATTCGAAACCAGCTTCACTTTGTTGAATTTTCTGATGTTGATGACAATGAAATAGTGAGGAAAATTGATACTCCCTTTGCCGTTTCCATGCCGGAATTTAGTGTGATTGGCTCGTGCAACGGTCTGTTATGCCTAATTGATTCATTATTTGCTGACTCCATATACATATACAATCCTTTTACGAGGGACTATAAAGTGCTACCGAAGTCCGTTGAATTCGAAAATCAGATTGTCATATTTGGATTTGGATTCCATCCAATTACTAAACAGTACAAGGTGATCAAGATAGTTTACTATCCGAATGTGTATAATCTTGAAATTCCTAGGCATGTCCGCAGATTTACACACATGAGTTCACGGAGATCAGATGTTCAGATTTACAATCTGGGTGCCAATAAATGGAGAAGCATAGGACAAGCACCTTACAAACTAGAGAAAAGGTCTTCACTAGGAGTTTTGGTGAGTGGCAGACTTCACTGGATGACTCACTGGGGAAAGTACAATGGGCGACGTAACAGGATCATTGTATCTTTTGACCTCTCCGATGATTCATTTCAAGAGATTCCAGGGCCCGACACTGGTAACTTAAGAAGTTTGATGAATTGCCATGTTGCTGTTTTAGGGAGTTGCCTGTCTGCTGTTGTGCCTTCGTATGGGGGTAACGGAGGTCACGATATTTGGGTGATGAAAGAATATGGAGTGCAAGAGTCTTGGGTGAAGGAGTTCACTCTTGGAGTTTACTCCCCAAGGTTTATTCGTCCTGAATTGCAGAAATCTTATCAGATTTGGAGGAAATATCTGGGTGGGAGATTAGTTCGTATTATATGCCTTTTGAAGAGTGGAGACATATTGGTGGAGTACAGAGGAGGAACTTTGGTTTCTTATAATCCAGACAGTGGAATGTTTAAGAATATCGAGTTTCAGGGGATGCCGAAAATGTTTCAAACGACAGTTCATGTTGGTAGCCTTTATCCAGTTGTTCAACCCTAGACTATACATACAGAACTCTAAACATTTTGTTGATTTCTGTAAATTATAAGGTGTTAATTCCTTGCTGAAACAATATTGTTTATGGTAGTCTGCTCCACTTACACGTGACTGTTGAGTTTTTGAAAAATTATTGTACATAACATTTCCTCTCTCTGAGTTTGAAAGCATGCATTCTGGCAACTGATTTAACTGGATTTTCCTACAGCAGGCATAAATACTTGTCCAAGGTATTTTCCAATACGTGAATTTGCAAGAAACAAAATGTAAGGCCAAGTTCTGCAGGATCATTAAAGCTAAGGTTAATCCCTTCAACCTCTGGTCTGCCTCTTCGAGTCTTTTATCTACAGGCTTGCTTGTGTCAATTGATTAGTACTTTACAGCTCATACTCTGTGTATTTGTAGGGATGTAATATCTGGAACTTAGTTATTCTTAATATATTCAACAAAAAAATTTATTTTTAAAATTAACGTGACTTATAAAGCTTTAGCAAAGATGCTCTTAGTTAACAAGGAAGAAAGATAGCAGATTCAAAGAAAGAGTTTTGACAAGATAAAACCACCCTTTTAAAAATATTCCTTTTAAGACTGGCAGACACAAACAAGCAGATGCTAAAATGGATTTAAGCCTAGTCAAATACACTTATTATAATATTTTGATTTCTGATAGCAATCTCAGCCACGGATTTTCAAAGAGAATTAGTGACATAAGGAAGAAGATCACCTAGGTTGTTTGCCTCATGAAATAGCCCTCGACATACTCTGTAGGCTGCCCATCAAATCTGTTATCCAATACAGTTTTGCTTGTCGATCCTGGAACCTGTAGGCTGCCCATCAAATCTATTATCCAATACAGGTTTGCATGTCCTGGGCACTGATTAATCTAAGGTTATGCCTCTTTTTCCATTGTGATTTTCCAAACTTCACTTCGTTGAATTTTCTGATGTTGATGATACTGAAATAGTGAGAAAAATTTATACACCCTTTGCCAGTTCCATGCCAGAATTTCGTGTGATTGGCTCATGCAACAGCCTGTTATGCCTAACTGGTTCATTGTTAACTGGCTCCATATACATATTCAATCCTTTTATAAGGTTAGAAAGTGTTCCCCAAGTCCATAGAGTTCAAATATCAGATTCTCATATTTGGATTCGAATTCCATCCAATTACTAAAGATTACGAGGTGATCAAGATAATTTACTATCTTGAAATTCCTGGGCACTTCTACACATTAACACACACGAGTTCACGGAGATCGGATGTTCAGATATACAATCAGGGTACGAAGAAGCACCTTAGAGACTACATAAAAGGTCTTCCCTGGGGGTTATGGTGAGTGTGGGAGACTTCACTGGATGAGTCAAAAGGGGAAAGTATTGCTCTGTATATTTGGGTGATGAAAGAATATGGAGTGCACGAGTCTTGGAATTTGGAACAACTTTCGGATTATATGCCTTCTGAAGAATGTGGACATCTTGGTGGAGTATAGAGGAGGAACTTTGGTCTCTTATAATCCGGACACTGGATTTTTCAAGAATCTTTCGCTTCAAGGGATGCCAAGAATGTTCAAACAACTTTTCATGTGCGTAACCTTGTTCGATCCTAGATGCACAACTTGACATTTTGTTCATATTTGTTAATTATAAAGTTTTGATTCCTTGATGAAATAAATCCTATTAGTTACATGCACTATGAGTTTATATAACTACAATCACGCTACATGTACGCACTCCCTAACACATTTCTTTCCTCTTTCACATGGCGACATATACGCTCTTGATATTGAACTCATCAATCACATCACTGCACAGATTTCCTCCACATAAGAGGGAATGTCATCCAAGTGGTAAGGAATAATGCACATATAACATTATTCATATAACTATAGCCTTTAGCCTCATATCCGCTCCTTGACTTTGATGGCACTTCTGTTATGGTGAACTCGATAACATATGATCGACAAATCAATCTATTTTCGTATGGTTCCAAGCAGTAATCTGGAAGTAAGTTGTTTATATTGAAATTAATCGGGATTAATATGTTTTTCTTATTTCACACAAACTTTTTCAACCACAGTTTTTCAGAAATAATCTGAGCATCCATAGCATAAAGAAACTAAATGCCGCCCAAAAAAAAATGAAATAAAATGGCTACAATCAAATCTAATTATGACATACTGGGGAAGAAATAGCATAAGAGGCAAGACAATAAATATAGTGACGAGCTACATATCGTCTCTGAAAGAAATGGTAAGACATCACTAGAAGGACATTTAAAGCGAAGTTATTGATAGACGTGAGGCCTTGAACTACTCGTAATTCATCATATTCCACCATCAATGCTGAAGCCATTCTGAACAGCAAAAGAGAGTCCATAGCACATGGCTAATGCCTCAGCGTCTTCCAGAGAAAAGTGGCAAGCAAGCCTGCGAGTATACCCCGCAACCACAAATCCCTCAGCATCCCACAGAACCCCACCTTTACCCAGAAAATCAACATCCAACCGCACAGCTGTATTAGAGTTGAGGCGCAGGGCATGCTGCTGAATCCCACTACCGCGCCTGGTTATGAGCTATTTCTCGTGCTTCTGAACACCGGTCCCCAAGTTCAAAGGGAAAGACTCTTAAAAAGACAAAGTAGAATAAAGTAGAAAAATAATTATTGTACCAACTTAATTGGCCAAATAATAGTTCCAAATAAAATTCGAGCACGACATTACCTACTTGTTAGGATCAAATATAAGAAACATTTGTGTAAACCAGAAGTCAATAGAATTCCCGTTACAAATTGCACAACAGAGTTACAGCCACCTAAAACAATGGAAGCCAAGGGGTATGGATCAGTTTTGATAATCAATTACCTAATTTCTCCAGGATAGTTTCTAGGCTGTGTATCTAAATCTGTACATTTTCAATTTCAGCACTGTTAGAATAATGTAAAGGATTGAACTTCACTCTCTACTCTGTTTAGCTGTGTCACGTACATGACTTATAGATGCTCTTCTGAGATTCCTTGAAGTTTCTTGTGTATTCTTGTCAAGTCTTTGCTCTTGTTTCAGTCTGAGGAAGCTCAACTGTAGTTTTGATTAAATTTTCAGCTTGAGGAAGCTCCACTGAGATTCTCTCTTCCGTGCATGGTTTGCTCACTACTGGGGACCAGTCATCAGGACTTGTAGAAAAGTTATTTGTTTGACTGAATTTTTCTTCCCATTCTATGGTTCCTGAATGACATTGTTGATCTAGAGTTTTGGAAGAGTTCTGTACCCGACAAGGAATTGCATTGTTTTGAGCTTCAGATTCTTCTTCAAGGTCACCTGGAGTTGCAGCAGGGTCAAGATCCCAGCAACCTTCGGGCAATTTAGTGTCTACGCTTTTAAGTAAAGAAGATGGCACCTGGTGCGAAAATCGTAACATTTCTTTTCTCGGAATCCACTGAATGACATCTTTGTTGGTGTTCCTCTGATATACTGTCTTGAATCCAACTAGCTTTATTAGAGGAGCAACACAGACTCCAAGCTCTTCAGAGTAGTTATCAAGAACCTCAACCATTTCATACTGGTGTTTCACTGCGTCCGGGGTAGTTCTGTTCCAATCTGGTGACCAGTTCCGATATACAGCCCAAATGTCACCACTTCTTGGATAGATTCTTATACAACCACCCCTACCAGCTTTCTCTCTACCAAGAAGATGCGAGAAGATGTTGACTTGCTCCACAATTTCTGAATGATAGACCCTAAAATTTCCACAAGATTTGGTAAACCCAGAATCCAACCAATTCACTGACCCAAATTCATTATCAGTTTTAGAGCTCAAGTACCCAATATGTATCTTAAATGGACTGACTGAGATGACCTCACGGATTAGACAATACAAGCGAGGCATACCGTCTTCTTCATCATAGAGGGCCCATATCTGCTTGGGCTTAAAACAGTCTTCTGATCTATCCTTGTCAAAATCATGAAAGTCTGAATCTGGAACTGTTATTGACATTGAAAAAGTTCTCCCCAGTTCTGCTTGACGGCCAGTAACAATTGAACCTGATATTTTGGCTGCTTCACTGGATTTATCAACTTCAGCATGTGTATTCTTCTTCAAAGCCTCTGCCGCTGCAGCTTCTGAAGTCAACCTCATCTCTTCAAGTTTATGGCGGATTTCTGATCTTGCCTTGTCAATTAACAATTGTCTAGCATCAAATGGAGGGGCAGTGGAACTGCGTCTTATTGAAGTCTCAGCTGGCGAGTAAAGCTTAGAATTATGCTTCAAGTTCCCATTTCCAGAGGTCTCTTTGGACAGTTCTTCATGTCCATTAGCCTTACTGCTTGTCAAGTCTACTTTTATCTTCTTGGCAGGTCTACCACGCTTCGGTCTTGATATTTCGTTATATTCAGTGCATGGGGTGGGAACAATATCAACAGCAGCCTTTACCTTGTGGTGGTTTCCATTGGCTTTTGTTTTATTTGCCTTCTTATTCGCTTGATGAAAGTTAAAGGACGATGTAGACGATCCATTAGGATCTAAAATGTCAACAGAATATCCAGGAAAGGAGTTAGATTGAAATGATAAATTGGAGACATACTCAGCTCCACATCCAGTATGATGTCCTGAGACTCCATTAGGCGCACAATATCCAGTGGTTGTTGGGATATATGCAGCTCCACGACCATGACTTCCATAACCATTCTCAGACACATAAGAGCTAGGACTATAAGAGAAAGAACCATTTATTGGGGCTACTCCAGTTTCAACAGCAATGAAGATGCCACGACAATTTTTACAAGAAAGCCGTTTGTTCACATATTTCCGGAGATATTCATATTGAACGCGACAGGTAGTACAGACGGTCCAAAATGTGTCAAGTCTGCTATGAGAAACTGCAAGCTTGGAATAAATGTCATAAGCACAGGTCCCAGCAGCTTGGCTGGCATACAAATTTCTCCTGTGATCATAAGAGCTTCTTTTAACAGTATTGGATAAATGTTTCCATGCTTCTGACACGAGTCTGAAAGCCCCATCAGCACCCACAGTTTTATTCTTATCAGGATGGAGCAAAACTGCCATCTTCTTGTACTGTTTCTTCAACTTAGACTTGTCAGCAGATGGATCCATACCAAGAATTGAATAGAAATCAAATTCTCCATTAATTTTTGCCTCCGAAGCAATGTAAACTCCAAAAGTTGCCACCATTTGAGAAATGCCCTCCAGTTCTGGACAGATCATCTGAGCTTTTAAAGCATAATTCCTAGCTCCGACAAAATTTCTCTCTGCAAACTTCTTCTCAGCATTTGCTTTAAACCTGAGCGCTTCCTCTATGTTTGTTTCCATCTCAAAGTTTAGAAATCAAACCCAAATTCTTGAATGTAAACTACAAACAGCATACAGTGGGTAACTGTCCAAGTCCAAAACTCAAAATAGCCATGGTAACACAGTCTGCACATTTTCAAATAAAAAAATTATTCATCTTTCCCGAACTTTATGCGATCTACCATTAATACTGTTGTTACACAACTAATTCAATTTCACAACCGAAGTGACTATATTCTCATCAAATCAATTGATTTTCAATATATATGGAAAGTAGATTGGTGAATAAAACAACAATCTTTAACTTAATCCTAATAAAATGCAGATCAATCTCAAGCTCGACCTCCCACCAGAAACTAAAAGCCCAGTTTTAAAAAAATCATAAGAGATTCTTTTACAGTCCAGAACATATCAGGCAAGAAATCATACTTGAAATATATTTTCTCAAGGAACACTCACCTCTGCAAGATAGTCAAACAATTTCAAGTTCAATTCAACGAATATAAGAAAACAAAAGAAAAATCAAATTCAACCATAACGTTCACATTGAGCAAAGATCTAAGCCAACACAAACTCAAAGCATCAGAATTTATGTAGGAAAAATCATTATCTCGTTGTTTCAGCTGAAAATTGAACACGGTTGTAACTTACTCAGATTTGAATCACACTAAGTAACACTTCGAACCCAGACCACCAAAATCTTTTCTGATCCTTAAATTTTCTTCAGATCCACAGAAAATTTGTTAGATCTGTGAAATAAAACTCTCCCCGAAAAATGCATTTAAGTATCATCAGTAAATAAAAAAAGTAGAACATAAAAAAGAACAAACAAGAAAGCTTACTTGCTTAACGAAGTGCTATATAGAAGCAGAAAACCATCCAAGCAGATTTTTCCGGCGGCAAACGCCGGCAAGAAAAGGCCGTCAACTAGAAAAATCAATTAATGAAATAAGGGTTTATTTAGAAGTTATATTTACTTCAACTGAATGCAGAATTTTTTTTTTTTTTTTATCCATATATGTAAGTAATTAAATAATTATTTTAAAATAATTTTATATAATAACATTAAAATGTAATTATTGTTGTTATGGACAGTTTTATTTATTTTAATATATATATTTCATTTTTCAAAGAGTTTTATATATAAATATAACTATTATTATGGGAGCCAATGACAGTATGACACGCACTCACCTTTCCTAAAAGTAAAAAGAATATGAAATTAAAAGAATTAAAATTTCTATATTCTTCCTTCAACTTTACAAAAGAAAAATAAAGAACAAAGTGGGTTTTTTTTTTTTTTTTTTTTTTNAGAAAAATGTCAACAAGAAATGTACATATGACTTAATTCTTATTTTCTTTTTACATGTCACGCTGTTATTTCTTAAATCGTGTTGGAATCATCGACTAAGCAATTGTTCGACTGTATACCTCGAATTTCTCGTGAGCTATTCTTGGCCACGTGAATTATGAAATGCTTTCTAGCTCAAAAAAAATAAAAAATCATGGAAGATATAGCAACATGAATAGAAATTTATCGATAAACTTGGGAACTGCACATCCTAATTTACTTGCGGACTTCGATCACCATCATATATCACAATTGATATTTTTTTTTTTTGGTGAAACAAGTAATAGTTATAATTCTTAAAATTTTTACTGATAGGGATTTCTCCTTAAGTTGCATATCCATTACATCTTGAAATACTCAATCTTCACCACTAAGATCGCCCCATCGAACATTGTGTTTTGCAGCAAGGTAATGTGCTCCGACTGGTCCTCGACTGCCATAAGGGTATAGCTCCGGCATGATTTTATTTTCTTCAATTTCCTCCAACAATGGTGTGAATAGAGCCCATGCAGCATCGAGCTCATCACTTCTAATGAATAATCTCCGTTCTCCTTCTATAGCATCTAAGAGGAGTCTCTCATAAGCATCTGGTATTTCCCGCGTATACCTGCAAGAATGAATCCAAAACTTGTAAATGGTTCGTTTAGTGCCACGAAGAACGGTTAGGATTCGAGGAAGTAGTTAAGTGGACTGGCATGAACATGACATTAAACGGCCGCATTGTCATGCAATTTTCAATATCAAGATTTTTTACCTTGTTTTGTAAAATAGGTTGAGGTCACTGCGGTCCAGTCTCATTCCTAGACCGGGAACCTTGTTGTTGATTTTCAAATATATGGCTTCATCTGGTTGTAGGCGAAGGACTAGCTCATTTGTAGCCTTGTCCAGATCAGTTCCAAAGTTACGCCTGTACAGATTACCTGGAACGTGTCTGAACTGAACTCTGATCTCGGCTCTGAATTTTATCAACAAAGAATATCAGGACCATGCATTGTCAAAATCTAATAGAAATGAATCTTTAGACATAGTTTTGATGACATAGATCCACCTACCGCTTAGTATGGAGAGCTTTGCCTGCTTTCATGAGGAAAGGAACCCCGTCCCAGCGAGCATTATTAATAAAGAGTGCCGCTGCTGCAAAAGTTGGAGTAACACTGTCCTTTGGCACAGTGGGGTCATCTATATACCCAGGATATGATTTACCACCCTTGCTATGGCCCTTATATTGACCAACAACCACATCTTCAAGCTGCAGTTGCTTCATCGACTTCAAAACTTTGACCTGATTCAGTAACTCACATTACAATGAAGCCATTGCGTTTTTCTAAGCACGCTGCAGAATGAATTCTTGAACTTTCTCAGTCACAAAAAGCAAATGAAATAATCAGAGATTGTTACCAACCTTTTCGTTCCTAATATCCTCAGCATCGAGGCTGACAGGCGTTTCCATTGCAAACAAAGCTAATATTTGTAGTAGATGATTTTGCATTATGTCTCGGATAATTCCATAATTGTCAAAATATCTAATAACATACGAGAAACAGTTATCTCGGGAATCCAAAATCGAGAATCTTATATTAAAAAATAAGAAGTGTGATAAAGAAACTCACCCCCCTCTTCCTTCTGTACCAAAATCTTCAGAAAATATGAACTGAACATTACGTATATAGTTTCTTGACCAAAGAGGCTCAAATACAAGGTTTGAAAAACGGAGCACTGATAAATTTTCCACTAACTCCTTCCCCAAATAATGATCAATTCTGATTCAAAACGAGGCAAATCAAATTCTCATCCTATCTTAATAATCTGTCAAACTGAAATCAATCAAATCCCAGAAAGGCCTACCGGAATATTTGGTCCTCGGTCAGGTACTGCTTTAGACATTTGGTCAGCTCTCTAGAGGACTCTGAATCACGACCAAATGGCTTTTCAACAATAACCCTCGTCCATCCAGTTGCTGAAGAAGCTTTAGTGCTAGCACATCTTACCACATCCACGAATATGTTTGGAGGTATGGACAAATAAAATAACCTGTTTGATAGTTTACCGCTCTGTATAGATCAACAACTATCAATATATATCTTCTAGATTGTTATATTTTAGTCCACTATACATCATGGTCGTTAGATCCATCTTTAAATCTAGAAAAATATGTACACAAAATGGGAGGAATTTTTTTTAGCAAAAATAAGATGATTTTCAGTTTGCACATCCAATTAAACATGATCTCTGGAATCATTGCTGGAAGTCCTTACCGATTAACAGTTCAAAATTTAGGGCTTTTTAAGACTCATTAAAGCAATGATCCTTGATAACGTTTTATCCGACATCCTTTTCCTGATAGTATTCTTTACCCAAGTGAAATAAGATTCATTGGCATTCTACTTAACATCTCCTAATCTTCTGTGTTGTTGACTTCAGATGTAACATGAAAATCTGGTAAGTACACATTCACTATCTGAACTACCAAAAATAAATTATAAGACTGCACAAAAGCTGATTCGACTAGTGTCTCCACTCTATGTTGCATTCCATATGAAAGGAGTCAATTATCACAGCATGCCGCAATTCTTCAAAAGTCACCATCTCAACTCCGTGACAAACCCATAAACATAATTCAAAAGAAAGAATACGAATAAATGAAAGAATAGGAAAAGCTTTGAGAAAGAAAAACTAATTATACTCATTAAAGAGTAATGAAGTCAATCTAACCACTAACAAAGAACCAGAGCATTTAGCATACTACACCATTACCTCACCCAGCTCATTCCGAAATAAAGACAAGATTATCATCGCAAATAATGTAATAGAATATTTAATATCACCATCTTTATCCTTGCAATTGTGCAATAAATGTTCCCAGGACACAAAATACAGTACGAGATGTAGCATATATTGACACAATGTCACATAAGCAATTTACGTCAATTACAAATCATCAATCAATTACTTGTGTTCACCATGCTGCTAGATATGTAAATTTCCAATAAAATGTACCTCATCCTACTTATTGACGGTTATATAGGTTCAAATACATTGTATTTAAAAAAATCGGTGAAAGCAAACTGGAGACTTGACATTACCTCTCGTTCTTTTAGTTTGCAATTCAGCTCTAGAAAATGTTCCTCAGAATTATATTGACCCGAGTGATAAAAACATCTCTTCAGAAACTCTTCCATTTTGTCTTGACAGTTCTCTCTGTAAGCCATCACCAAAATAACTAAATTAAAAATGACGGAACTATCTAACAATTCAAATGATTTAAGAAAAACCCATGCCTTCTATCAATTCTGCAAGTTAAGGTTTTGCTTATCATGTTTCTCAGCTCTTCATCCGTCATCTTAGTCCGAGCATAACCATAAACGACAAAATTCTGCATTAGTACAATTCATAGAAAAATCAGAAAAGGGAAATATAATAACTTAATTAGTATTAACTTACTCCATTGCTAAGACAAATATTTTCTACTAATTTAAGATTCTTTTGAACTTTAAGCAAATCAACAAGAAGTGGAAATATTTGAAAAATCGAAAAAAAAAAAAAAACCTCAGGTAGCCAATCCTCATAATAAAGAGCAAAAAGAGCTGGAAAAATTTTCTTCTTGGCAAGGTCCCCTGATGCACCAACAACAGTTATACTAAGCATAGAATTTGCCTCTCCAAACTCCGGAAAGGGTACTTCCTCCTCCAGAGTTTTTGCAACTGAACCTTCTGCACAAAGCAATTGGAGATTTTTAGCAAAAGGAACTAAATATATTGATACTAAAGACAAATAAACAGACATAACAGTGAATGAGGATTTTGGATCATTATTTATTAACATATCAATCCATAAAATCATATTAGTGTCCACTACATAACATTAGGCGGAGAGGCGAGCACAAACCAGGAACTAATAAACATAAGAAAAGCAGCTATATGAGACCATACATACTTCTAGAAATCACTCAATTAAGACCTCGTCATTTGTTTCCACGTACATTCCCTTCTCATTATGTGAAATGGTTCGAAAAGAAAAATGAACATAAGCAGACAAAACCATGATGCTTAGTGTCCAAAATGCCTCAAATAAGAAGGTAAACCACACATAGGTTAGGGGGATTTCCTATCACCAAGTACCTGCAGTTGAATCCCTTCAAATTTCGCAATTATGGCAAATGTATGAACCTTGGTCCTAACATGAAGATATCTGGAAGGGGATACTCGAGGGATTATTTGTAGGCAGGGAGAAAAATTCACTATTTAAGCAGAATCCAGCAATAAAGGGAAATGTTCAATAACACCGCAACATGCCCCATAGCCGGTGGGCTTGGCCTAAAGAATTCGACACATACCTAACATTCTCTGTGTTCTGAAAATCATCGATCTCTCTTTCTAATTAAACCATTCATCCCCATTTTAAAATCAAAGGCTAAAGGCTTATCCTTTCCCTTACACAGCTTCTACCTTACCACCACACGAAGAACAGATTTTTTACTACAGGCAGGCTCACATTGTACAGCAAACTAGAGAGAGAGAGAGAGACTGTAAACTATAAATATTAACGCAAATAAACAACAAAATTTAGTGGATAATCAAATTAAAGGATGATAAAATGCTTAAAAACCAGATACAAATTTAACAGCCAAAACTTACCATCTTGCATAGGAATTGCATTAAGAGGGTACCCATTTGTGGATTTGAGCTCAAAATGATTTCGTAGTTGTCTTCTAAAATGAATATCAGTAACCCATTTCGAGAAATACGATATCTTGTGATCAAAAGAAGAGAAAGTGGTTGAGGATGAAGAAAAATGACTCAACTGAATAGCCATGCACTATGCAGCAGTGAATTATCAATAGATTCGGAAGCTATTAAACAGAAACCTCCAGGCAAAAACTTACAAAGAAATTGTAAATGGATTTCTTAGCCGAGATATTTTTTTGAATCTTGAAGTTAAATTATTGCTTTCTTGTATCTAATGGCCCATTGAGTTTGCTTGAGGTCAGTGCAAAAGAACAACAGTATTTTTCAAATGCAATCTTTTATATGAGGCCACAATTTTTCCTCCCATTTTTATTTTTATTCGTTATCCACTTCTTGTGATATCACCCAAATGGTGTTCAAGAATCACAATGATATTTTAGAGTAAAGCTTTTAAGTTATTTTGTGCTTACGTGTAGACCTTAAATATAAATCAAGACTTTGTAGAATCCAGTTAAGGTATTTCTCTTCATCTGAATCTCAATGGAACCAAGAAATTAACCTAAATAGCTTTTTAAAAAACGACGTGATTTTATATTTTTTGGTTCAATCTTAACATTGTTGCTCGTGTTTTTAGCACTCTTCGAATAAATTTAAAAAAATCATTTTACACATTCCATTTTACCAATGTAACAAATATTAGAACTTCAAGAATTTCAATCCATTCTAGTTCAACAAAAGGTGAAATGATTGGTTTTCTTGCTTAAGATTTGGAAAAATTACTTCTTTTAATTTTTAAATATTTTTAAACGAAGTGTGAAAGAAGTCAATAACGCGGTGAATTCTCAACTTACTTGTCAAAAACTAATATTTGAGAGAAATCTCCACTATTGTATTCAATATATCGAAAAAAAAGGGGGGTTATTTGATACTTATAAGTAGAAAAAAAATACTAATGAAATAAGAGAAAAACATCCTAAATTTCGAATATAGCTAGGGCGTCCAAAAGTCTCGAACCGAACCCGAACCGAACCGAACGGTTCTTCATAAATTAAATACCCGAACGTAGAGGTGTCAAGACGGGCGGGCCGACCATGACCCGTG